>JARQTG010000339.1:564448-631163 GCA_030142615.1 Syrista parreyssii
CCTTGACACACTTTCTAAAATTTCCAAAATTTCAATTTGACCTTGACCTTGACACACTTTCTAAAATTTCCAAAATTTCTAAAATTTCAATTTGACCTTGACCTTGACACACTTTCTAAAATTTCTAAAATTTCAATTTGACCTTGACCTTGACACACTTTCGAATTTAGAAAATTTTTAAAAATTTAGAATTTAGGTCAAGGTCAAGGTCAAATTCAAATTTGTAAAATTTTAATAAATTCGAAAGTGTGTCAAGGTCAAATCGAAATTTGTAAAATTAACAAATCCCGCTGGAATTTGCTTGTTCTGAAACGATAATTGAATTGCGAAATAATTATAGCTAAAAAGAAGAGTAAAATTATTGTAAAATTACTGAAGAACTTGTTGCACCTTCTTTCGACGATCGCAGCATCACATAAGTACTATGGATGGACTCTACAAGAGCTATATGTAAAATTAAGTAAGCCTAATGTATTGCATAGAAGTTTATTTTCGAAGTTATTCCAGATGTACATTGTGGACATGTCCGTTCGTCAGCCTCGACTAGTTTACTGCTGTGTTACGAAATGCACTAACAGTCTATGCATCTTGTCAAGTCCCTACTTACCTGCGTGCAACTGAAACACTTATGTCTCAGAGAAACACATTTATACTCCGAAGTACCTGGTGCGAATAAGTTATGAATATGGGGAACGTGACCAGCAGTCGATCCCCATGATCATAGCGCCAACATAGTGCCGTAAATTCTGCCATGACTTAGCGTTACCCACGGTGGTCAAAGAATGACTGACGGTATAACAGCGGACTGTATCAAGTTTATAGATTCCTCTTGAAGGGGGCAGCATCATCCAGTAGTACGTGGCGCCATCTCTTCGATAATCCATGAAGTTGTACCAACCTGTTGCCGTCAATAGACTCGACCGAGTCTCGCGCTAAACATTTATGTTTAGTTCAAGGATGCTACATCTGTCTGGTAATAAGTGAACAAAGAGAAGCTAAGTCTTTTGTAACTCTTCGACGTATTTATTTCTTTCTTAAATCAACACATAAATTCTTTGCATTAGATGTCGGATGGGTGAGTGCACGCGCGGCTTGTGTACGTAAGGGATGTGGTGTTTGTAATAGAGAATAGAGAGAAGAGGTTTGAACTAACATAATCACTGGATTATACACGGTACGACTGCTTACAGCGGCACAACGCCTTTGGGAGTCAGTTATTTTATTGGACACCGGATAGATGCTAAATATTGTCTTTAATAAATACATTGAGTCGGCCTGTTAACAAGTAGAAGTCGAATCATATGGAAGTCACAGTGAAGAAGGAAAAAATATATATATTTATGTATATATGTATATATATATATATGCATGTATAACGCGTCTCGTCGCTTGTTATTAGTCAATCAAGTCATTTGCTCGTTTTTCCATATTTTCGCTTCTTCCTCGTTTTTTGTATTAACGATTTTATCAGCCCCGTTATGACGTCTTTCACGTATAAAGTTTCGCGCAGTGATAACAAAGGAATACAATTATAAAATGCTCTTCGGTAATTCTAATCAATTGTTACAGCGTGGATGAGTTCTGTTATTATTTCATATGTATCTCGCGTGACGTGTTTCTCGCGACAATATCGACAGCGTCCTCTTACGACCACTAGACGCCATAACGGAACAACTCGCGGACACGTCTGGCTACCCTAGCTACCCTATACGTAATATTTTATTAAATATCAATTAAAAAATACATTGATCAAAGCATCTTATTACCTATATGCTACTTCTGTTATCACTTGATAGCGTCGTATATTTATATGGGAAATTTCGTGAACGAAATTGCGAGCGACCCTCGTGACATCTGACGGATTTTTTTGGAAATATTTTTCATTTCATTCTCAACAAATTTAGCGTCTCATCCTATTTACACGTCCGTTGTCCAATCTAACATATTTCACATTGTCACTGAATCGAGGTATTTGTAATTTGCAAATTACAAAATTCCAACGTACAAATAAATTCGTCATGAAATAACCCATATTCACACATAGATTATATATACACGTTATATACATATAATATATAGTATACGCTCGTGTATGTATTATGTTCAATGATGATTTCCTCAGATGGCGCCCGCATGCGCCTGCACACGCTAAAGTATAAATTGCACTTGTTCTTAACGATATAACCATTTTCCTTTTTGTCCCATTTATCCTCCCCGTCGCGCATCCACTCGGTCCTTTTCTTTCTTACACGATCCCCTTACATCGCCATATGCTTTTTCGCACGTGCCTACACGTATAAGACCTGACCTCCGTCATCATCAGCGCCATCGGCGAGAACGGGTACTTCTCATTCGGTTTTACATCTTGTTTCCGTTAATCATCGCGTATTTACAAAACTGGTCAGAGAAACTTTTATACAGGGTGTCAACCCAGTGCATTCGACTCGCCTACTACAATTGTTTTCGCTTGCGCACATCGCACAGGGTGCGCCGTTCTGCGTATTTCTTTAGAACGAGAAAATACAATTTCACGTGGAAGCAAAAGATAAACGAGGGGCACATCACATCGTGACCCCAGCATACCAAAACCTTTGATACAAAGGTACGTTTCTAGTGAGGTTAGTTCGAGACATTTAACCAAATTTTTTCATCAAATACACACTTTTTCTAGCTTCTCGATCTTGTAGCCTTAGACATGACTCGCTGCGAGAGGCATCGGGGCCTGCGCTCGAGAAGAGGCTCTACGACGTTAATACTGGTATCGTTCGCTTGTTTCTCTCTTGTTCTTTAGCGCGTTCAAAATACCCGGCTGGTTCGATTGTATTTCGTTTGTTTCGCATCTCTCGTACGAAGAACAGAAAAAGAAAAAGAGTATAAACTTAGCTCGCAAACCTCGTCAAATTTATGGCACATGTCGCAAAAGTACATTGTTTCTCGGGCACGACCGCAAAGTGACAGATGCTTTGTCACTGACGACAAACAAGTGACTATTTATCAATACCGAATACCGACGAAGACGAAGGAAAAATTCAATGTCCCGTATAATACTTTTTTTTTGTGTTTCTCGAAAACCCGACAAAGGGCTCAGAATGGCATCGGAAACGAAGCACAATTATAAAACGTACTGCGTTAGTACTAGTGAAAAAGAAATTGTTAGTCGCGACTGTACAATTTGCTACAATTGTATAATTATATTTATACTTATATATATGTATATACACCAATTTTTAATATATATTGCAAAAGACCCAAGAAAATTGCACGATACAATTTTAAAGTAATATGACAATTCGTTGGAGGGAGTGAGACCAACGGAGGATAAAGCAGAAAGTTCGCCGATAAAAGAAAAAAAAAAAAAAAAAGTATCTAGAAAAGTGTTAACGCCGAAAACTTCTGGCGATACACTAGCCATAGGAATTTCGTATAAAAAGAACGAGTTCACAACGAAAATTGCGATCGTTCCCGAGATCATGACAGTCGTGAATTAGTCATGATCGTCGTCGTCGTCATCATCACAAATCAATGACGAGTCACTACCCTGAAGAACCCGAAAGATCAGAAAAGCTCGCGGAGTATCTCGACGAGATGAGATTTCAGTAAGGCGTTAGTTAGCTGGACAATTCCGGACTGACGACGTCGTCCCTCTCGTCGATCTGAAGAGCCGACTGCGGCGACGCAGGTTCCTCGAAGTCCCTGTCGTTACTTTCCATGGGTTCGCCGTCGGATGGCCTTATGGTTGTCATGGCAGGAGCCACAGCGAAGCCCAGATGTTCGGAGTCGGCCTCGAGTCTCTTAACCTCCGAGTCCAGGTTGAGCTCCTTGAGGTTCTTGTCGATCTCGGTCGATAAGGAAGTTTTCTTGAGCAAACCATCCTTACCGGCGTCCCTGGACACTTGAAGCCTAGACTCCATCTTCCCCAGGACGAAATCCCTCGAGGTCATCTTGAAGTCAAAATCCCGCAAGAGAGGCTCAGCCAGGACACCGTCGTAGCTTCTGGATATGTATGACGGCTCCGGTGATAAAACAGTGGTACGCTTCTGCAGCACGTGACTCGACAGATTCGATCTGTCCGACGTGAGCGACGTGAGATTCGTCGAGACGCTTCGATCCGTCGGTAAGACACCGAGCGTCGGATGATGACTCGTCGACGACGTCCTGTCCGACGCTGGTGGCGCCAACGTTAGACTCGATATGTTACCCTGTTCGGATGCGTTGCTCTCGGATACCGAGCCGTCGCCAGTCAACAAGGAATTGTTCGAATCCGAACTGCAGTCCACGGCTGACCTCGATTGACCCTTCATGCCAGTCTGCTGCTTCGACTTCGGCTGGGTCGTCTTCGGATTGTTTTGGTTCTTGTGCTCGGCAGCTTCGGCGTTGCTGATGTTGTCCTGCTTCTTCCATTTTGTTCGACGATTCTGGAACCAGATCTTCACCTGAAACAGCAGCAAGAAAACGTACCAGGTTAGGTTATGTCCTCCAGCCACATTACACAATGCTAAGTCTAACCGAATCTAACATACGCGTACAGTAGCTCACACCTAGAAAATGGCTGCTGCCTGCAGTGACGTGGATGAATGTGAATCGGTATGTACAAGCGAGGCCCCATTAACCGGTATCGAGCCGAGTAACCTGACATACATCATGTAAATGGCAAACAGTGGGCCGCGTGATTTGTCGGGGTTTGTTCAGCGCGTAATAAATTCACGAGACGCCCCGTGACATCTCATATTGGAGGGCCTAGCCGGCTCACGAGCAGCAATCGCCACTATCTCATAAATATCCGCCCGTAATCCTCGCAGCATTTCGACTCGACCCACGTGAATCACGAATGCATGTATTACGCGCGTGCAGCCACCAAATGAATTTTGGAATTGTTCAAAAATCATCAACAAACCAAACCAACAGCAACCGACCGCCAGTATTATTATTTACAATATAAAAAAAAATACAAAACAAAAATGGCGCCACAGCGTACAAAAGTCATTCGATTTCTTACAGCTACATTTCATTATTCCACTTTTGATTGTAATGGTGCAACACGACTAACCTGGACACCTTCGCCTTCGGCTTTCATTTCGTGCAAGTTCGGTTCCGCTTAATGGCCGACTCGCGTGCGCGCGACCCGATCCATTAAAACCGATCGTAGAACCGGATTGGTTTTCACGGGATAGCCGTTCCCGGGCTATTTCACAGGGAGAGCACCAGATGATTCACGGGCTTTTAATAATGCAGTTTATCCGGCGTATATACTGATAGCTCGTGCCCGTGCTAGTACGTACACACAGCGTAGCCTTGTTTATTACGCGGCTCATTAATGCGGCATATTTATTGGTTATTGGGAGTAAATTTATATGCGATATAATCTCCGCCGAAGTGAATAGCGTTGCGTGCCGTCATCCGTTACCAACGGGATTCGTACTATCTCCGTCTCTCTCCCCCTCACTGTCTCCCAACCACGTCCCATAGCGACCTAACATTTACCAGCCAGGACTCTTTATCGATAATTCACCAGAAATACCCAGCAATCCCGTTGCGTTTCAATACGTAATCAGACCCATTTGATCCGTAATTTTTATTTGATCGCCAAGCGACGCCATCTTTGGCTCCAAGGCGCAACTAGCGCCAAGTAATAAGTACTAAAGGCTCGCTATAAGAATAACGTGGTAATCGTAATAGCGTGACGTCACATCTGACGTCACGTTGATCATACGGTATCACAAAATGGCTGCACGTTAAACAAACGACGCGTTAACGGGTAGCGCTTCGTGTGTTATAATGCATAAAGCCATTTAGCCTGGTCTCATCATTAATACAGCAAGCGGGGGAATCAGCATCCCCTACTGTAACAGTCAGTTTAACCCTTTTACCCTACTGTTTAAATTACACTAGAAACGCTTGGACAACTTCAAGCTGTAATTGGCCAGTTTCGATTTACCGGATATAACGTGGGTCTATTTGAGGTTCGAGTTTCGTCCTGGGTTTGTCTTTGGCTCGAGATCATTACTGCTCCCAGATTGGCAGGACTGCTCGTGGCTCCTTGGACGTCACATTGATCTGGATCATCGTTTTTCAGAACGCATTTTATTCGTATCGCCAGAGAGAAACGTCCTGTACTCCAGCGTCGCGGTGAGGACTCGTCTCCAGGAATCGAGCTGGAGACGAGTCCTGCTTTCGTCGAAAGAAGCCGATCCATAACCAACAAGCGTATAATATCGATCAGAGGACTTCGTGATCACGAAGCTGATGGGTAAGTAAGATAAATACGTGCTGGCTACTTGATATTTGTTTTGCAAGCCGTAGTTAACATAGCCGATGCGCTATCGTGCTAAGGTATCTGCCCAGTGCCAGGATTACGTGAACATGTCCGTATATAATATATAGGGTGTCCATATATATGGGATAAGACGAAACGTACGTGGCTACTGATGCGAGTGAGAGAAATGGATATTTTTATTTTGAAAAAAAAAAAAGAAAAAATAATATTTCTACGACGAACAAGTCTTGTTGTGAAGTGGTTAAATTTGAAAAAAAAAAAAAAAAAAAAAAATTATTTGGGAACCGAACATCATTTCACTCGTGCGCTCGTTGAATTTATTCCAGTTTAATTTCAGCTGGTCTTTTCGAGTCTCACGCTAATTGTCCGTTCAGTGGCCTAGATAAAAACTGACTACCGAATTAATCTTCTATCCCGACAAAATGCGTCTATATACTTGCTCCATTAAGGGATTTAGATACCGGAGATCCCAGATCGGGGATCTGTTCGGTCAATGACTATCAAATGGATGATGACTAATCGATGACCTTTGCGGTTGCTAGGATAGACAGAAGCTGGGATATTATTATCCCGAGGGGGAGGTAAAAAAATGTAATTAAACCTGGGTCAATCATATTGATAATTGAGTTGTGAATTACGTAACTTTTTTTTAGAATAAAACAACGCGACCATCTTGTACGAGTCTGTGTGGTAACGAGGGGAGTATAGAAATGATTAAGCTACTTTTTTCGTCTGGATACGTTAAACGGTCACGTGCCCCCTGCTGGAATTCCCTAGGACAATGGCGAATTAGCCGTATGGGTTAAGTTAGGTGAAGCTAGGCAATTGAATAAGGTCGATCCTATCCCCAGATAGTTCGGTATCTTCCCGCCAATAAGCCAACGGCGCTGAGCTCAGCCACGAACAAGAAGCAATAGATTCGAGATTGGCGTACGTAAGTGGATGGAGTCGAGTCGGCGTAAGGGAGGTCAATCTTTGGGTCAATTGAACCACCCTGTACATGGCGCACCGTCATTCCCGTGACATAGATCGAGCCTTATGCGGACAAAGTGTATATAACGTATCCGCTAATGGGGCCTCATTCGGGGCCCGATACCTGCTCAGGGCTGCACCGGTGATTGATGCTTTGAAAAAATGTTGTTGCTTCTAGGAAAATGGGACGCGCGATGGGTAAATAAATTTTAATGACTAGCTGCTGCGCGCTTATCGATCAATTTTAATATTGATCTCTTGGAAATGATCTAGAGGATGGGCTGTTGCGTGCTTTTCTGTTTTTATAGACGATTCCAATGACATTTTCAATTTCCGGTGACTGTGCGTCCCTGAGGTTTCGATGACTCGCTGGAAAAAAAGGCACAAGGGATCCTTAATTCAGTGACATCGGTGTCATCCTCTCGGAGGAACCTACCGAGGTACAACAACAAGTCCTCTTTGATACCCCAATCGCGCGTAAGTAACGTCACGCTGCTCTTTCCTTTGTTCTCCGACGATTAACGAACAAAGAGTAACAAGTGGCGCCGCGCGCGGCGGATTCCGAAAGTTCCGTACGCTAGATAGCGTATAAACGTGTAAGCCGCTCGAAAGAAAAAGAGCAAAAGAATCATTCCGGCAACGTCTGTTAAATACTCGTCGAATAAGTTACCGACCGGGTAAAATCTACCATTACCCCTAAATCCGATACGACTGCATAAACAAGAAGCACGAGTACGTCAGCTCGTAAAATCAACTCAAATAGTCGATGCAATGTCGTCAAAGTGACGTGAAACGAGTGCAAGGGGATTGTGACTGTGGAATTTTAGTATAATATGGGAGGATGATTCGAAAGGGATGCCGTGTGTAACCCGATGGTAAAGCAGAGAGCGATTGGAGCTGACAGTACAGGATCGTAAAGCATAACGGTACCTATTATTTACCAGTCTTTCCGGAAACGAGCGAAACCGCCAGCGCTGACATTAATTTCCCGATGCACTATTAAACGCACGTGTCGCGCGAGTCCCATGTTCGTCGATACGAAAGAGGGATGACCAATCACCCCCCTCCTTGATCGACTCCCCTATCTAACCCAGTTCAAAGATACATCACGCGGGACAGCAGCAGCGACCCTTCTACAATATATCCTCTACTTCATTCCCGTTCGATAATGCAGATGGCACTGAGAGCATTTACGGCCAATCGGTTTGCCCGAAGCATTGTGGTTTCTGATTTAATTGTCCTACTTCATGATACAGGAAATGGTCCAGGGTTATCCTTCAGGAACGTAATGGATCCTGTATAGAGTTGATTGATACACAATCGACATATGCTACTAGTGTGATTATGAATGGTTTTATCGGGTGCGTCAAGTCGTATAGTTTAAGGCGTCCGCCGATAGATGTCACTAGGGAGTAATACGTGAGTTAATGGCGGTTTCGAATAATCGGACGAGATACGCTTAAATTAATGAATTCGTTAATACAGCTTATGGTTATTAACCACTTCCTGTTGCGCTATGAATGGAAAATATTTTTTGTACTTCCCGCTGAAATGAAAAGTGTCTTTACACTGCATACGAAGTTCTCGCATTTTCGTGTGGTTAGTTTGAATAGACACAAAGCATTCGTCACGGTAATCAATTTGGTTAAGGGCAACCATTGCTGTGTCCAGATTGACCATAGGGGTGGCTGTCAACTATAATAACCGCGTGGGGCGCTCGCGTCGACCCTACATAACCATAACCACCACCAGCAGATGCCTATATCCCACAACGTCAGAAATCCACCAAGTATCTCGCGGATCGTTCCAATCTGGGGAATGTGGAGGTTCTCAACTCTGATAAGACACACGTTAAGTAAGCAGGGCAAGAAAACGGCAAAAAGAGCATACCGGGTGGCAATTAAGTCTCGTCTTTTCCTCAAAGAAATATGACAAGGATGATTAGAAAAAAAAAAAAAAAAAAAATTTCAAATCAAAACCACAACGTGGGACGAAAGCCGCGCGTATCCCGGATGAAACGGGGATGTCGATTCTATGAAAGAGGGATGAAGGGTTGACCGGCAGAGTCAAAGGGGTAGTAGGAGGACAACGATGGCCGATGTTTGTCGCGCGGTTAGTAGCGCTCTTTGTTACATTTTATTGAGCGGTAAATTGTGTTTGATGCGCATTCTGGCGGCGGGTGGCCGACCCTGGGGTGGCTCGCAGGGGATGAGTCGAATGCCACCACTACTACTAACCCCCTACCTTTACGACCCGCCACCTCATCGAATCCTTCACCCCTATTACCCCCACCACCACATATCCTTCCTCATAACCCTCCATACCTAGACATAAAACCTACCCCTCCGACCATCCCCAAAATACTGTTATGGACACACACTCACCCATCTGGTCCTATCCACCCTTCTTCCTCCTCCGCCTCATCCACCCGCCAGCCCGGACACGAATCGAGTGACACGCCGCTGACTGCGATCAATTGCCTCCCTTTTGCTTCTCATCCCCACCACTCCAACCCCGTTCCCACCCCAAACCACCAAGTCCTCACGTTCCATCGTACACGACTACTCTCAAAGCCATCAGCCCCTAACTCACCCCTACGTAATTCACGTTCCCACTTTTCTCAAACGTACATTCCTCCCCCACCACGGGAATATAATCCTCCCTACTCGCAATTAACCCCTACGTCCCCACTACCCTCGCCCATCCCCACCACTCACTTCTACCCCTTCTACGCAAACATTTCTCGCGAAATACTCCGAGTTAGTTTACCCCTAATGGATTGACTCCAGACTGAGCTAAATTGTAAAGGGCTCGTTAAGACCCCGAGCGCCGCTTCGACAGAGAGCTCGACCGAGGGGTGGGGATTGGGAAATTAAGTGAGTGGCTGCCGTAGTAAGGGGAGGAGGGAGGGGGGGGGGGGGTTCTATGTTGTTTCTACTGGGGTAAAAAAGCATTTTACTGATAGCAGCGACAAACGCACCCTTCGTCGACACGTGCATTAAGGGAAGTGCCTCGTTGACGTAACCCAAAATCCAATTGCATCCTATCAATTTTTTACCACCCCTCATCCCTTATAACTATTTTCTATTTTTCTTTCACAAATGAACAAAGGGCTGTCGGGGTGGTTTTTTTTTTATAGAAATAATTTTTTGCTTACCCTTAAGCAATGCATCAGGAACGACTTATGGCCGACGCACCAGAGTCATCTTCAACCCTTAATTACGCAGGAGGCCCTACAGGACTTTCATCGCGTCTCCCTACTTTCAAAATGGCACGAGCGACTAACGAGGCGGCAGCGAGCAGCGGCTGTGTAATTACCTAAAGAAAAGTAGTAACGGGCGCTAAGTGGTCAGAAAGCAACAGGTGACTGCCACTCGGAATCGTTAATGTGGTAGGAGGAGGGGGGTGGGATTAGTTTGTTCATGCGATTCCTAGAGGGTGCTGCACCCATACGACCATATAAATCCCACCGAAAGAAAATCATTGGAAAAAAAAAAAATTAAGATTACTGAATTGCGCAATAATTTCAATAAAATCTAACAAAAACTTCCACCACATACCATGTTCCCTTATATATATATATATATATATATAAACATTGTAGCAGCTTTCGCGAAAATTAAGCTGAATTTCTGTTTTTGTAAAATAAAAATATGTTCTTGAAAAAAGTGACTAATTCGACATCATGTTAGTTTGATATACGAGGTTCAGGCGTCTGGATCGTAGATGGCGCAGACTGCACTAAATCTCGCAGCGATATAAATTGTAAAATAAAATTCTCGTTTTACTTTCCTTATTCGCGAAATCTATTTAGTATCTTTTACCAAAATGATATAGCGGGTAGCAATACACGTGCCATAGAATGGTTGTCCGACTCCTATGCTACGCTGCTAGAATATTTAACAAGTTGGCTGCGCGGTAATAAAGTAATTTAACGTTTCGTGCTACTGCGCATCTTGTCTTGCAGGTTTTAACTCACCCCTACTCCAAGCCGATACCGTCGCAGCACTGGGCGCCGTAACACTGATACGTGTAGGTGTCTCTCCCCACTCCTGGGTGACCATCCCTAACCGTTACCCCCACTCCTCTCGCAAGCATCACAGCAAATACCATAGCATGAGCCAATCTTCCCCCACTGCCAACTCACAAACACTCGCGCAAATCTCCGAACGAGCCGGTGGATATAAACGGCCGTTTATTTTCATAAAATGCTATCTCCTTCGTGTACCAGGCAAACTTGTTAGTTCACGGAAAAGACGTACGAGGTCGACACTTTCGCTTGATTGTAGAACTCGGCAAAACCGAGTTATTATATATATATATATATATATATATATATATATATAAATGCTACTAAAGGATTTATACAACTCTTTGATCATGAATAGGGGTCGCATGTGGTTCAGACCTCTAAAAATATAGAGACAGCAATAGCATAGAAATTGGTACGCTCAACAAATCGGAACAATTACACTGAAGCGTTCCCCTTGCTGGGTATTACACGTGTCTCTAATACAGGGGTTGGAAAAGTGCCGGCGGGTATAGTTGAAACGGGAGGGTATAGAGTATCATGGGAAATTGCGTGGCGGTAGGGTTAAGGCGAGGCACGACGTTGCGATAAAAGAATCATGCACAGGTAAGGTTGGAGTACAAAGCCTTTTTACCCGATGCATTATTTATATTTTTCATCATGAATCCGTCATACTGACTGCCGTCATTTATTTCAATCACCGTCACGGCAAATGCAAAACTCCCGCGCGCTCAGCTTGTACTTTCGAGCCGAGCCGTTAGTACCGCCACTGTTACGCTAGATGGCGCAGCGATCTTAACGTGGAACGAAACGATTCTTCTCGTCGCACAATGAAGCGAGAAACTGCCGCTTAACATAGCCATAAGCGTCACGTTTTTACATGTGGCTAGAATCTACACGTACGCGCATGCGCCAACCCATATATATATATATATATATATATATATAGTATATGGGTGACTGTGCATACACGTGGAAGCAAAAGGGATTAATGCGATATTATCGGCCATAATATAGCCATTAGGGGGCATGACTGGTTTTTCTATCCAACCCTTGAACTTCTCTATAGGGTGGCTGAGCTTTTTTTTTCTCTGACATTAGAAAAGAGGCCTCTTGGACACGTACGGCGCCAGACGTGCTAGCCACCCTTAGTACTTCTAACTGCCGCTTGGGGCTGGTGATCTAACGAGTATCAAGCGTAAGCTTGTTTTACGAAGGGAGAATTCTTACAGCGACAGACCGGGTTGGGGGTGGCGGATGAAGGAGAGTCTCCTCGTGCCCTCGTACCTCATTGGCACTCTTCTAGTCGCCCTCCTCCCCCCTCCTAGGCTTCACCCCCTCGCCAACCTGGATCACTGGGTAGCTCGCTACTTGGCTTGAAGCAACCCTCTTTACGCTTTGCTGCTTCCTACGCTCGTGTACCATCCCCTCTAGGTAAATCAAAATGGTGTGTACTCCTGCCTCGAACTCTTCAGCCACTCCCTGTCCCCCCCCCCCTTCACTTCTTCCTACCCTCCTCTGCTATGATGCGAACATTTTTTTTTTAGCCTCATAGACACAAACTGCCACTTGCGCGTGTCTTCCCACCCACTTTAACGATCAAGTTCGCTGTAGTCGCTCTAATAATTATGGGACGTGCGGGCGGGAGGGATGAATTTTTGTATATATTTTTATTCGGATCATCCCCTACGCGTATCTGATTTTTTTAAGGTTTTGACCAAATTAAAAGTTGGCTCGGGCACTTTAAAATACGCGAGACCCCCATGCACCCTTATTTCATGAGTGTATTCAAAGTTTCGAGTAAATTCTTCGCAGACAATTTTTTTCATCCCCCTCACAAGGGTATGAAGGCGTTTAAGTAATATTCGTGGTAGACGCAATGGTGGTTAGGTATATCTGGCAGTGGATTCTAGTAACAGCGCCGGGTAGCAGAATCCAACCCCAACCCCTTTGGCCGAGGGGTTCGGTGTGTGGGGGTTGATCCGGGTAATCCGTGCTGCGGCATCGCTACGTGATTGCCGTGCGGCAGTAAACTTTGCAGCACCCGCGAATTACGTGTTACTGCGCCCTTGTTTATCGTCCCAGGATATTCGCGGCCGTTTACATCCCCTACGTAGTTTCTATGTTGCTCGCACGACACACCCTTCCTGTAGGCACGCACACGCGCACCCTAGACAGTGCAGTGGTGCGTGCGACCCACGACCAGAATGCACTGCGGAGTCAACGGTAGCTCCGCTTCGAATATCCGGAAGATCATTTCAGGTGACGGGGGTGAAACGATAAAAGGAATAGAATAAAAAGAAAAAAAAAATGTTTTTATAAATCCAATAATTTTCTACCGAGTCGAGTCGAACGAAGTCAGGGTTTGTATCCTGATTGGAATTATTTTGCGGCCGGCTAAAAGATTACTGGAGGATCGGCAGATCGGCCGATCAAACGAGTGGCTAACGAGCCCATTCCGGCGTACCGGAGGCAAAATCGATGGGCCACCGTAATTGGCACAAAGTGTAAAACGCATCGAGACCCGCATTTGCCGTCTCCTCGTTGCGGGGCTTATGAAAGGCGAGACGCGTGTAGTAATTGCTTAATTTATGAGTCGAAGAGACCCGCGAGTAGCTCGTACTTACTTTATATGTATATATACGTGCTCCACCAATACGAAACGAGGGACTATTAAAGCGGCGTGTGTTGCTCATCCCTAAAGGTGCTGTCACGACCGGCGAACTCTTGAACTATAATAAGCGCCACCATTTGAGAATCCTTGGATAATAAGAAGGTAACTCGGTATAGAGTCGTAAAAGTGTAGGTAATAATTCCCGTTTGATCCTACCGCCATCTATCTCGTGGTCGCACAACGACAGGATATTCTTGATTTTAATTTCTAACACGTGTTACTGGATTGCGTAATATTTTTTGCGTGTCTGGTTCAACGTGCCGCACCTTATCCTTGCACTCGGTGTATATCGAGGTACAAAAATACGCATCGATAATGGCCGTATAACGTAGCCCGCTAAAATGAAGAGGTTATCGAATTGAATCAGTCTCGGATATCGGACGCGTCGTCTCGCATATAAATCGCTTCATTAATGCGCGCGGACTCTCTTTTCTCTCTGTGGGTCGTGCGTGGCCCCGCGCACCGATTCCGTGACCAAGTGCCGCTGATTGTGAGGGCTGCTGAGTGCCTTTCGAGGAGGGAGTCGAGGTCTGGGACTCGGGGGAGAATTACTGGGAAATTCGTAATGGCCGGGTAAGGGTGGCCTTTCGTTGGGGGGGACTGGCTGATGCGAGATGGGAGACCGATTACCTTCAGAGAATCATGATAATCCTCTACTCTCTTTATAATAACGTTAACTGCCCCTCGTTTGTATTCCGAGAGCATTTTATATTCTATACCCAACCGCCGACTTAAGCTGGCCTAGCATCGTAGTCATAACATTCTCCCCTCCCGCGTGCCATGAGTCACGCTCGAGACTGCTGGCTCACTCTGGTGGCGTGCGAGTTAATTATTTCATGGCGCGCTTTATCGCGTTCAGTCTTCGCGACATTTTCCCGACAGGAGGCAGTAGCGTAAAATTTTTTTCCTGCAAGCTGTAAAATAATAGGACCGGGAATCCTCTGGATTGGCCGAATATCACGTACCGAATATGGCGTCTCCAGTGAACAATAAGATTTTGGTCAAAGAGACAAGGGCTTGGAGATTGGCAAGAAAGATTAGGTCGTACGGAAGTCCATACGACCTCTGCGCCCTCTGTGAAATATTTCGACGTCTCTTCTCGTCAGTAGTTACGCCATTGGCTTTCAGCGTGACGCTGGACAAATTGCTACGGCAACGGGGATTCCCCTAGCCTTTAATGTATCTACGAGCCTTCAGCACGTGGGTTCCAGATGAGTGGAAGAATGATATAACGCCCTGGAGAAGGTCGGACTGAGAAGTTGAGAGGGTGCGTGGGCTTTTTGGCGACTGGCTGGATAAGGGGTTGACGATGAGAGTGGGCAGTGGCGGTGGGGTGGTGAATATTCACTGAAAGACGCTAGCCGAGAGGGTGAAGTTCTCGGTGTAAGGAAATCTTGAGCTGAAAGGCAAGCGAGCTTCCTCCAGACGAGAGACGCTGTTCCGCACTTAGCTAGATGATTACCGTGCTAATTAAATTACTTTTTCATCCCCAATCCCTCCCCTCGACTTTCTCGGTAGCAAAGACGGTGGCGGCCTCTTCAAACTCCAGAAGACACGCTCGTATTTATTCTCGCGGTTGCGATGAAATGTATAACGGAGGCTCGTTACTAATTAGAATTAATGTCCCACCCCCGCCCCTCACCCTCATTACAGCTACCCCCCTCCATACCACCACAGCAGCCAACTGACAAAATGATTCTAAAACTTTCTTTAAGATCGATCGCAGCGCCACTCTCGCTAACCTTAATTCTTTTTCACTTATTGGCAACCGAAACCAAGCGACGAGAACGAAGAGTTCTTGCTATACGTTAATATACACAGAGAAATAGCGCACGCGCATGCGCACTGGTCGTTAAGTACGGCGGGAAAGAGCGAGAAGGTACTGGCTGGTTGGTAGCTAAAAAGAGATGCGCCGTAGAGGATGAGGTTAGCTACTTCACGATGGGCCGCGCGGTACGAGGCAGAGGGTAGAGACATACCCTTGCGCCAGAATGAATTTATACATCATCATCCCCTTCACGCGGCTTTTAACTTTCAGCCGCTCGAGAATTCCCAGGAAATGTTTTCCACTTTATGAGATCTCCGAGCCTTTCCGAGTTGCCGCTCTACAAATTAATATCTTTCCAGGTACCGGAGGAGCCACTAACGCACCACCACCACCACCACCACCACCACCACCACCACCACCACCACCACCACTACCACCCCTGACAACATCGTCGCCACGAGGGTGACACACCCCCATTCGTATTCCTGGTACACGGTCCGTGAATTTTCATCGCTCTATCTTTGTTCTATGACCCCCCCCCCCCCTACTGCCCCACTTGTCACCTCCCCCCCCCCGGTACCCCTACCATGATCCACGCCACTCATGCGCAACCCCTTAAACAAAGGGTGGTGTCTCTCACCCTCTCATCTGCGAGCTTGCCTGTTTATTATCCTGTCAGGGCTGTTTGTCTCGCAGTCCTGTAATTCGCAGAAGAGGCGCAGCCTAGATAAAAGCTAATGAACGCACTGCCAGCTTCTGACTCGGCTCCAGAATCAATCGGGGATGAAGTTGAGGTTAGGATTTTCGTTCTAACCTTCTATCCGGACACGGGAAGCAGTTTGTGCAAGATTGGGGAAATAGTCTAGGGATGGATTTTACATGCTGGTGAAACAATGATGGCCCAAGGGATTCGATTTGAGGTTGGCTGACTGTGCTGGCAAATGTAATTTTACGTTCATAAATCGACGGGAAAGAAAAATTTCTTTTAACTGTCGCATCGACAATTATTCTTATACCAGCATCAAGGTTACTAATACGATTAGTTTAGCGACGGTAAGAAGGTCATGTAAAAATTCAATAACTCCTGGTTCCAATCGACCAATCAACTCCTGACGATGATCAGGATCTCATAGTCTTCAAATTGATTAACCATCTTGGATTCTTCGTTAATGCACGACGGTACAGAACATTAGCAACTAAAAGGAACCAAGTCTCAAATCCTCGAGTGGGAACTGAAGAGTCATCGTTTTATAAGCGTGGACGGGATGGGGTGAGCGAGGAAACCTAACCTTCAAAAAAAATCTTCAAGAGAATGAAAATCTTCCTCTTATTTCTCTGCCTGTCGTGCTACGTGCCGTAATTCCCGGTTGGCCAGGAAGAGTAAGAGCGAGGAAGGTTGAGGCAGTAAGAAGAGAGGGAAGAACGTGAAAAGAGAGAATGAAACTGGGAGAGTACATGAGAGTGAGAGAGAGAGAGAGAGAGAGAGAGAGAGAGAGGTAGCTGCGTTGCCATGACTACCACCTCTCGCTTCGAATTCGCCCTCCGTCGGTGCCTCGACACTGGCAACCAGCATCCACAGTATCCAGTATCCAGCGAACCAGGATACCTCCAGGGGTTCGACTCGACGGAAGGGTCTCTTACACGGAGATGATAATTTGTTTCAGAGTTGCTCTGGGGATTCCCCCAGCCAGCCATCCAGCCGAGAGTCTCGGCCGCCAATGACGCTCAAAGTCTCATCCCTCCCATTATTCTACTCACCCCCCACCCCTCCATCGTCACCTAACCACCCTGCCCCGAATCACCATCTACCCACCCTTCTTGTCTCCTTTCGCCATTATCTACTCTTCCGCGACTCATCTCCCACCCTCATCCCCTGCTCACTGATGGCATCGCCACCATCAGCTACCACCCCCATACCTTTCTGATGGTGAACACTGCTAACGGACAGACCGCTATGACCCTACCGGGAAAGTTCCAATAAAATTAATTGACCGTCCCTCTAATTGATTTTCATTTATGCTTTTTCAGCGGCGTATGTGTACGTAATACACGTGTGTGCCTACGGTGCTTTATGAAGCTCGTATGATTTTTAGGTTATTAATTGGATGATTGCAAAACATGGATGCGGCTGATTTTGTCTGTTGTATCAATTGCCTATCATTGTTATTGGCAATAACGATTTATTAGCCGCGTTGTATTTTGACTTGGGTTCATTTTTTTTTCTCCCTCCCCCCCACCCTTTTTTTTTCATTCGGTAAAAAAAAAAAAGCTGTGATTAATTATCCGTGAAAGACGAGACTGGCAATTTTTAACTTTTTTATTTATGTCACGCAGCTAAGTTTTCTGATGAGTACGAGAAAAGACTTTACTGGAAGCCGCCCTTACGAAACTCACCCTGCAAGACTAAGCCAAGTGGCACAGTTCGACGTAAAAGTAGTGGTTATGGCGGTGGTTCTTTTAACGTGGATCGTAGAAATGTTTTTCTCGATTTCCTGGACATTTTGGCTTGGAAGTTCTGAACGGATGCCATTAGGGGTAAACTACCCCTCGGCTAGAGAGGAAGACGTCGACGTCTGCACTTTATTCCCCCGCTATCGCTTATACGTAGACTAAGAAGATTTTCGTTGGACGCTATTGGCAAAGGGGTGGTGGTGGTTCTGTGAGTTGGCCTAGGGGATGAAGACCGATCGACGAAGAATAACAAGAAAATTCTCAAGATATTACGAAACGTCGACGAGTGCCGTTAGGGTGCGTTCTGCCTCCCGTTTTTTTTTCTCCCATCCAAATATATGATTCAACCCCCAATTTTTCTCTTGCCAAAATAACTCACCCCCTCCCCCCCCACCGTTATCTCTAGGAACTTTAACAACATTTAAAATCCGACTAGTCTACTTGTTACCCAATCCTGTATTATCGTGCCTGATGCTTTGGTCCAAGGGATGAAATACAGTGGGGGGGGGGTAACTGGAGTATCGAAGGGGGTAGCTTAGACTGGCTTCGTCAGAACGGAATGTTATTGATGCGAAGAAAAATATCCGGCGATGAAAAATAAGGAAAGCCAACTTTCATCCCTATGGCGCAAATCCAGCATCCCCTTTTACATCTTTCTCAGGCTTCCGCTGCCTTTTCAACCCCTCTGGCCTCTTCATCTCTCCCCATAACTACACTGACAACCCATACTACACTCTCGCGGTAGTCGCATAAATCGGCCCGAAACTCATCTGTCTCCCATCTGCCTTCGAAATTCTAACCAATCGGTTTGTTGCCAACCGCAAAGTACGAATAATCATGATTCCGTTTTGCCCCGATTGAAAATAACATTCCTCTCCAGCATTCCAGCATCCCTAAAATTCAATTTGTCGCATTCAACCGTACCAAGGGACAGTCATCCCTCGAGAGGGTTCGCGACAGTCTAATTTCGCAAAATACGAGAACCAAATGTGATTGGCAACGCGTCCGGGACCGGAAGTGAGCCTTGAGGGGTGAACGGGAAGAAGAGGAGACGGGAGCGTTCCGATTCGCACCATCAAAAGAAAACACTTAAGCGGACATAAGTTTACCCCGAGTTTCGGAAGGGGTGGTTTATTGACCTGGCAAGCTCTGATTTATTACGCAGTTCCCAGAGTGGAGGGTTGAGCCACGAGAGGGTGTGTTCCGGTGGGTTAAGTATTGTCGCGTGCTGACGAAGAAGGGTTGAAGGAGGGGTGGTCGGTGGCCAGGCAGACGCAGCCGAATCAGCGGATGGTTTTTCGGAGGGCAGAAGGGTGGTTGTGGGTAGGGGGGGTTGAGATACGGCAGACTGTGCAGGCGACATGTCGATACTCCGATACCCACTCACAGGCTAAGTGCAGTAAGTACAGTCGACTACAGAGGAATTTAAGTAGCATGCATCAATCCAGTCGTTTAGTCTATTTTTCTTTTCACCCTTATTTCACGTTGCGCAAATCAACCCCTTCGGTTTCAGTTTCCAGTCTCTATACGGTATATATATATATATATATATATATATATATATATACTTTTTTTAACATACCGCACCGCGGTACTCACCCTCCTCGGCACACCCTTTCGGAACCTAGCAGACCAATTATTTAAGGGGGCGGCAGGGGAGATCGCCTTTCGGAGAATCCACGCCCGAGGTCATCCGAGCGTGCCGCGCCAGAGTCAAAGCGAGCCGCTCGCCCATAACCGCTGCATTTTGCATTCGGCCGTAATTTGATGAGAGCAGATATATCAGATTACGTAATGCGCGACCCCATTTACCCGGTGGCATACGTAAGCACAGTTCCGTTCCGGGCTGCGCTCTGCGTTTCAGGTTATGATTCGGTTTTCCCTTCTCCGCGTGTTCCATCAGTACTGGAGTCTGTACGTGATATACGTATGTAGGTAAACATTGTGTAAGCTGAAATTGCATTCCGGTGACATTTCATTGGATTATCCGTTATTACGCGTATTTCCAATATCTTCCCTCCATTTTGCATGTCAATTATTATTGCCTGTTTCTACTTTCTTTTAGGTTGCGTATATACGCATGGTGCCCGGTAGTAGGTCGTCTTTTGAATTTCAACCTAACCTCAATAGCGTAGTAAGACTGGGGGTTTTTGACGTATGCGCGCGAAATACTCGACCACGTGGTTTAAGCCAGCGAGACTTAGCTCGGTCGGTAAAGACGCATTTGATAAATTTGACGTTACGCGATTAAATTATGTCCGCGAGGCTGAGTCGGCCTGCGATCGTTTTACTAATTAGCCAAGATCCCAACGTGGCAATTAACGGGTTCATTAGGAAGCGACGCTCATCGATTCGTCCCAATTCGAATATTGATTAACCAGGATATCTTCACCTGTCGTTCCCCCGACGAGCATCACGCGAACGAGAAATAGCATAGCCCAGTGTGAGTGATAGGGGTGGTAACTACCCCCGGTGGGTGGTTTTCCTTTGATTTCGTTACGTCACTCGCCACGTGACGTCATTACCCTCAAATTATAACAAATCTGATAAACGTTGCCGGCAGCCCTACTACCGCCCTCAAGCGCAGCCTACGATTTCTCCTGATATCGCGCAAAGCCGTGACCCGAGATCGACGGTATGAAATAGGGGATGAAAAATGATAAAATTAAAAAATTCCGATACCTACGTATCTGGCAAATACCCGAAGAACGCTTATCACCGATAACGACATGGAGGTACGTATGAATTGAGCAGACCTCATCGACTTTGAGAACGCACGTAAGAGATTACACGTCTATTAGGGGTTGCGAGACGGTAAAGTCTATTTGAGAACCACTAGGGGCTGACAGAGGGTTGAAGAGGTATATCCGAGAGAACGTGGTGGGTATGTACGATGGATTGCATAACAACAACACCGCGAGGGGTGGAAAGGGGGTTGCTCGGGAGATTCGTTACTGGACGAGAGGACGACAGAGGGGTCGAAAGGAGCAGGAAGCGGAGAAGGTATAGAGGGTGTATGATCACCCCCGTAGTCGCTTCCGGTCCAATTCCGACTCATACCCGTACTACCCCTATCCCATAGCGTGGCAGAGGTTCCTACTAGTAGCACAGTGAATCGATAAATGTATCCTCGGCCGCCTCGTGTGTTGCCTCGAAAACTACCCCCTCCAAACGATTACCCCTACCCTCGAATAAAGTCCTACCCCTACACGCTGATCGGTACCAGACTGACTATCCACCCTTGCAGCGTACACAGTTAGCGCGACAGGCACTACTACTGTGAAAGGACCTGTAGCCCCCCCCCCCCCTCCCACGACACATCGCATTGTATCAAAACACGCGGCTGTGGGGTAGTATACGTATATATCAACCCAAGGGTTGTTGGACGAGTAAAAGGGACACACTGTCGAGTGCAACCCCTCTTCGCGTGGCATCCTCCCTCACTGATACAGACTTCCCTCTCCACTGAGCTGCAAACTCACTACCACCCTGTTACATGGTAGTCTATGCCAGTGCCATCTCGTGTCAACCCTCGGCATTACTCGCAAGTTAGCACTGCCTTCCAATATAGTTCATCCCCTTAATGCCGAGCTGAACGGTCGCATGGTATAGTAGCCACTGCTGTGTGCATCCCCCAAGAGGGTGAACATTACCACCCTCGAGCCACCGCTCGTAATTCTCTAAAGCTGGGAAGATGCATCTCGTGCTACAGCAGCAGCGCCAGGCACGGCCATGGCCGATTTCAAATTGTGCCAATTTGCCCTTCGTTTATTTTCAAACAGGCACGAGCGTGGCGCCATCTATCGTATTGCACCCGTTAACGGAACAATTGAGGTCGCTCGTGACGTCATTGACTATCGAGAGAAATTCGAACTCTTATTTTTAGTTAAAGTTCGATTTACATGAATTTACTTTTTAGGGTTTGCATATATATATATATATATATATATATATATATATACACACACACGGGGTACAAAGGGGGAGCCAATTTATTGTCAATAACGATTGCGCCAGACCGCAAGCGGAGACTTCGCTGTTTAATTGACGCTAAACTGCGGCCATTCCGGCGCGGAACGACGCCACCCGAGACATTCGTCTTCATTAGCGCGTCGTTCCGGCGGATTTATGAAGTCCGCCATTCCGCCAAGAGTTTCTTATCCCCGCTTTCTTTCGAACCCTCCCCCCGCCCCCGAGTCCTCCTAGTTCTCTCGGACACCGCTGACAGCGCTGACGACGGTATAGTGATAATGACGGCTATGACGATGTCGTGGCTGCCGATGAAATCGACCGCACTGGGATAAAGGGGCAGGAAACAAGATTTATTCAATATTTTTTTCGCTGCCCCCTTGAGTCTCATCAGGAATTCTAGGGGCCCCCTTTTAATTGACTCTTCTTGCGAGCGTGGCGTTCCGTAAGCCATACGGTGAGGCTGCGCAGAGGGGGGGGACAAAAAAAAAAGAGAAGCTACGAAAGGGAAAAAGAATGCAATGACTACGCGAATGATATTAATTGGAATAGTTAAAAAATAATAATTATAATAATTAACCCCGATGGTTAATTAGAATTTAACATCGTTTTTTTTTCTGTTTTCAGGAATTTCATTAGTCGCGATTCATTTCCTGCGTTGCCGTACACGTCAAATGCAGGCCGATTGCATACAATGGCGTAGAGTACCAAAAATCATCCCTTTACTACGATCTTTTTTTTTTTTTTTATAGTATCCCTTAAATGTGCATTGCTACCTGCTACAGTCTTTATGGGAAAATATTATGAACCCACGTGGCGTGTTATTGTGCTTCTACGCCATTGCCATTCCGCTGACTTTATCGTTACAGTAAGTAACGCTTGGCTATGAACAAAGGCAGAGTCGGTCAATTAAATACTGAGAATGGTCATAGTCATCCTCCCACGGGGGGGTGAAAGCATTAAACGGAAGAAGGGTTGCGCTTTGGCACCCCTATTATTGCGTGTCCCACCAGTCCTACGCCACTGATCGTGCGAGTAATAGTGCGTGGCCGAGTTACGCAAAATAGCCACCTACCTGCGCGGGGCGCTGCGTACGCCGGATCAGTGAGCCGTGACGAATGCAATAAAATAAACGTTATTCACGAGCCGGCATTTAAACATCGTCGCACCGTGCGAAACCAGTTGGTTGGGAACTGATAGTTAAGTAGGGGTTGAGGGAGGAAGAGAAATCAGTTAATAATATATGAATGGGTAACGTGTAAATAAATTGGAAATTATTGACATCCGGAAATTTACCTTCCTGTATTTTAATTTATATATTTATATTTTTTTTTATTTTTACAACACTCGTTTCACCCTATTACTCGTATATGATTATCATCCCCTTGCTCTTTACGGTGGATGGGGTGGTAATGATTATTTGATCGCGCAATTCTCCCGCAGAAATTCTAATGTACTCGTAGCACGAGATCGCCAGGGACTTCCGGAACAGGAGAAGAATTTAACAGGAGGATGGATAAAACGTGAATTTCACATAAACACGAGAATCCGTATTACGTATTTTCGATAGATTTTTCCACTTGAAAAATTATGTAACATTTTTTTATTTTCAAATATTGATTATCAGCGCCATCTGGAAATAGCAGGCTTTTCTCTTATGGTAAATCAACTCTATCAAAAGATTTTAAGAAACGAGATCAGACAGCGTTTAAATCGTTTCGTTTGACTGTCATTGAATAGAATGAAAATGGCAGGACGAAAGAGTAAAGTCAATTTTTATACGTTATTTAAGCCAAGGTTATAAAAAACCACGAGTGAGTCAAAGAGTGCGTTAAAAATAAAGAAAAGAAAAAAAAAAAAAAATCCGATCCTGACTACCTTAAAAATAAATATCTCTAAGCCCCACAAACCGACATTCAAATATACTCCCTAAAATGAATAAAAATCCAATAGCATTAAATCGACTAATTTTATAATAATTTAACGACCGATCAACATTATTATTTCAAGATCGAAAGTACCTGCCGCCTCTCTTCAAGCATCACCAAGAAAAAAAATCACGTACTATTATAACGTCATATCGTCTCCATAATCAGCAACCACACTCAATGACATTTCCCAATAGCCCGATAGCTACGGATACAGATACGACCAACAGTGGCGCCGCCAAGCGGACCGACTTTGCAGCAGACGTGCAAAATATAAAATAAACCCACGCGTATAATGCTTAATGTAAATTCGTCGCGCTTTATTCGCCACTATGAAAATGCATCGATGGGCATAGACTGGCATGCAAGTCAAGCCGAGTAATCGTGTTACCGAGTTGTTATAATCTGATATATAAGTACCTGCCATACAACAAAGTTATACACTGCTGCGGTCTAACGGCATCGCACGCGAAGATTCTCCGCGAGATATGTGCAAGGTTGTGCATTTGCAGTTCCACTCTTCGTGTTCGGGCGACGAGCGCGTACAGTCACGTAGAAAAATAATTACTAGAGAAACGCAGCGAGACATTGCCAATTGATGAGGATGTACGTGATTTGCATTCTGGTAAATTGTCAAAGAAGGCATTTTTAAGTAATCACCTTAGGTCTTTTCAATTTTTTTTTTTTTTTTTTTTACAGGGGTTGTAGAACGTTAGACGCCCTTCCCTATCCCGGGAGAAAATCCTCAAGGGTTTCTTCCACCCACGAAAAAGATTTTATCGAGCTGTTATTCCAGGACAGTAATAGCGTTCCCTTTGACAGGACTCTTGGCTAGGGGATGAGACCAAGGGTAGCAAGTAACCAGGGGGTTGGTATTAATTGGCCAAGAAATTATTGCCGAGGGTGAGAGAGGATCTTTGAGAAAAGAAGACTTGGAGTGATGGGGGGGGGGGGGGGGGCGAAAAAGCCGAAGATATATATATATATATATACCTAATAGTATATACTTATTTTCATCGGTCAACGTTAACCCCTGGGTGACATATATGTATAGCCGTTTTCGTTTTTTTTTTTCTCTATTTTTCTTATGTGTTACGTGGTATCGAAAAACTCACGTCTATGACAAAGTGATCCTATCTTTACCAACCCCTATTCCTAGGGATATCTATTTGCCTAATTAGAACTTTACCTCGGTTGCCATGGGATGGGAAACAAAGTGAGGGTTGTTTTTCAAGGGGGAAAAAAAAAAGCATTATGGATATATTGCGTAAAATTGGATATCTTTTAGAATTGTCAAAACGTGGCAAAGAAAGAAAAATATATCCAGCTTATTAGAAATATTCAATAGTCACCAGTATTTGTACAAAGGAAATGAAAATTCTCTAGGCTATGGATATTCTAGGGATTTTTTTGCGTATCAACCGTGTTACCTCCCGCAAGATAATTTTCCCTATACAGTAATTCCTATTCCCACGGTTCATTTATCCTTTGTCGCGTCTTCCATATATATATATATATTTTTTTTTTTCGCAACCCCGATTATCGCTTTTTTCTCTTGGCTTTCGTCGGCTCGATAATTATTAACGGGAAAGGCCGAGGGAGGGTAGGCGGGGTGAAACAGAGAGAGCGAAGCGAGGGGATGGGTGGGTTGGAAAGCACGTCACTCGAAGGGTGGAAATATCATCCCCCTATTGGAGCTTCGATGGCATCCACTTCGGGGATATATCCATCCCCAATGCCAGGGAGGAAAGGACGACGACGCTTAGGGGATGCGAAATCGGTCGACGCCGCGACATTTCATTATTTTCACCCTCCTTTCCAATATCGAAGGGAAACCTTCCACTGGCATCCCTTTCCCCAATCTTTTACCTCATATCTGCCTCCTTTTCTTTTCTTCTTGTCCCTCATCTTTCTCCTTTACTAATACCTACCCCCCTGCCTTAACCACCCCTATTTTTCAATATCACTATACGCGATGTTTTAATAAAAATTTTCTTATTTTTTTTTCTTATTTCGCGATCTCAAAATCCATTAATATTTAAAGAAAATAACATGCACGCCAGTGTATGCTTTTTTATAAATACGTCAAATGGCGTTTGCGCCCCTAATAGGCTCGCTCAATGATTCGCTGTAATTTCAGTGAAATACTCGGGCGGGTTAGAATTTGGCAAATTAGAACTGACCAGAGTTTGCAATGCATGTCGGTGAATGGTAAAATCAGTATTGTCTCTTGTTCTGAATGACGATCCTAGGGGTTGGTCGATATTCGCAAAAATAATAATAATGGCAAAAACAGCATGCTGGGTATCCACCCCATTTTCCTATTAAGGCTCCTCTCCTTAGGGATAAGCCGAGACACAATTCCAAATTCTGGATCTATAGTTCGGACAGGTCCAAGGTCCTGGGAACAATCTAAACTAAATATCAAGGATTAGAGGGTGGTTGTCGGGGTGGTAGGTGGAGAGCAGTAAGAGCACTATGATACTTCGGGGTAAATGGGAAGCTGAGGGTGGCTGTCACGTGGGGTCCAGGATCCTGTCGTGGAGACTGACTGAAACTCGGGGATTCTTGAACTGGGAATAAGGGATGAGGGTGAAAATTCCTATCCCAGTAATCTCAGCAAGGACTCCATTTTCCGAGGATCAGAACGAGGCTACATTGAGAAACGAAAGTAAAGTAAAGGGTGACGGGGTGCAGGTACAGGGGGTTGCTTTTGAATGGAACACGAATCGCAGGCATGCTCGAATACTTGGAAATAATATCCTTCGGATCCTTCCGGCTTTACTCATTTTGCCCCATTTCGTTATCCAACCCCCACCCCTTCGTCTTCCTCGCTTTCCTTCAAATCTCCATTATGCCTACGCGCCCTAACGCTTACTACCCTCTATAACAGCCTCTTAGCCCTTACGTCCCCTAGACGACGTTCTTTCAAATTTTTTTTTTTTTTTCGCCCAAACTGCAAGAAACACTAAATACTTAGAAAAGCAGAAAAAAAAAAAAAAAAGATCCAACAATCCGTGTCGGGGTCGCAGTTTGTTTCTTCCTGGGCAACGTGCATTTTAATTAACCCACCTCGCTTAACGAAGGCTAATTACGTAGACGCTGACGTCGACGTTCAAAGCCGTCGGTACTGTGAAGCGTCGCCGAAAAGAGCGGTGGCGCCACTAGCGGAAAGTTGAAGAACCCTGACGGCCGTCGGCAGTAGAAAAGTATTACGATTTAATTCACTCCACCTTTACGTCACGGGGTAGCTTTAGCTTCGCCCTTTCGCCACGTTGCGCGACTCAGTCTCATATTTTCATCCACGCCCACTTACATCCCTTAGATAAAAATTTACCATGTGCACGAATATATACGATACGAAAACGTAGTAAGTGACGACTTCCGAAAACATTTTTTTTTTTTGGTTTTCCCCTCGTTCTCCACCACCCTAAAAAAAAATTTCACACAGAAAAAAAAAGAACACCCCATTCAGCTTGCCTTGGAAAGTTGGAAGGGTTAAAGAGAGAGAGAGAGAGAGAGACGAAGAGACGTAGAAGAGTGCAAATAAAAAAAGAATAGGAAGATAAAACGTCGAAGCGACGGAGGTCAAAGGGTAAGTCACGACATAAAGAAGTGTTTCCTCCCTCAATCGAAAAGGGTTGAGGGGATGAAGAGGAAATGTCTATCCCATAACATTTCTCTAATTTCCAGTCATACGTTTTTACTGCCTTTCTTTTTCATCCCCCATCATCCCTCGCGGGAGGGGCGAGCGAACTTGGCGCGCTAATTAATCCTGACTCGTCTCTTAGAGATTAATTAGCTCTGTCGTATCGTCGAATAATTATAAATAATTAGCTACTCGGCTGTCTATATGCTGTACAACGTGTCTACATTATAAACCCATGTATACCTATATAGACTACACATCCTACATAAGGGTGGTTTCTGCAACGTGTGTTCCGTCTATGCCGAAGTGCCAACAGTCTACATGTCGTAAATTGATTTCAGATCAGATTCGTTCCTTTTAGGGAAACAGCAGGGTGCCTACCCTGATACCCTGGGCGAGGGGGCTGCTTGCCTCGACCATCGAGCATCCCCCCACGCGGCCGCTTTAAGGCGCGTATTTATAGGGCGTTTGACGATAAATGGGATGTGAAATCGCTGTGATCGTCGATCGGCAGGGAATACGCGATTTGCGTTCCGTTTTGTGTCACGGAGAAAGCGGCGGACCGTGAGAAGGGGCCCAGGGCCGTCGCTTGACGGCCCTTTTCACCCTTAACACTCTACGCTGGTCAAAGGCACTTCTGCTTTCGTCCATTGCAGCCGAGTCGAGTGTGTCACCGAAAATTAAAGAAAAAAAAAAAAATCCATAGGCTAATTTTGAAGCGACTGTATACAATTTTGATAGACGAAAATGTATTATGAAATTTTGAATTTTTTTTTTTTTTTTTTTTTTTTCCTTCACCTAATAACGTTTTTGTCGAATTACGTACAACTTACACTTTTCTTTTAATTTATTTATCCTATCGTTATACTTTTATCGTACGAAAAAAAGCGAATGGATCGTCACGTCACGTAAATTTCGTCCAATGCGACGAGGAAGCAATAGTTTTTCGGCTTTTCGAAATAACGTTCTCGTCGAGCCTTAAACGAGTTTTTATCCGCGTTGACGGACATATTGCGAAGCTGTGCTAAAATGGGATATACGTAGACGTATGTAACACGGAAACATATGTGCGGAGTGATATGCCCACATGTGAACGTGTATGCAAGAAAAAATATATCTATATATTACGCGATATGAATCACCGATGAAATTGTCGGGTGACAATGGCGGCTTTACGCTTTCTCGCGGGACGAAATATTTTTTTAATTGCCGCGACGAAATCCCCCCCCACCCCACCCCACCCCACCGCCATCCCTGACGTTCTGTTATTGGCAGTACATCACGAATTATTGTCGGCAATAGATTTTATATACCGCCACGTCAAATACGCCCCTGGTATTATTTCTGCTCGCGGTGTCCCTCATCCCCTCGAATTTTCCTCCCTTATAATAATTCCGTGCACGTTTATGAGCGCCCCGAGCGTCTTTCCGATAATGACGGTAACGATAATAATCATGATAATAATTATTATTATCGTTATGATTATCCGCTCGATTTGGACTTTGAGATTTAATAATTAAAATCGCAGGCGACTCGTTTAAATACGTCTTATTGCATGGGAATTAACGTGGCGCTGCGATCGGTGGCAGATTTTTGCAACTCAGGTGGGCGTACAGCGATGCATGCATAAAAGTGCAATATTCGACAATACGAAGCCTAACAGGGTACGTAGAATAATTTTGAGTGTGGATTGTTGCATGCGTAACGCATGGGTATGCATCCGAGAGCAAGCCTGCATTACCGACCGATTGTTCGAACGATTGAAGCGTATTATTGCCAGGACGATTTACCGATAGAGCAGGCTCTCTGATGTACGCGCTTTGCGGTCGAACAATATTTATGCGCCATTTGTCGGCCATGCAGCATATTGCCTGGAATGGGAAGTCCAGTGGGGTTGACTGGCATCGCATAGATAGGGTGGGAAACACGCATGCGCTCATCGGTACCCAATTTGAGTCATTAGATTTCCCTTTTGTCGCTCTATTGCGACACGTGCCCTGCTACCCCAACCAGTACGAGATTATTACCCTTATTGTTATTGCAGCTATTGAACGTACAAGCCGGACGAACTCCGTGCTGATTATTCATTCACATTCTTCCAATTTCCCAAGAACCCACTAAACAGCCTCTAAACCGAAAAAAAAAACACTTCCAAATAAAAAAATGTGCCTTTATCAAAACTCTAAACGAGGTTATGAAAAAATTGCTTAAAAATCTTCAAACTCTCATACGCAAATTAATCTCCAAGCATTGAACATGTTACATAGATACATATATAACGATAAAAAGCCTTAAGAACGTAGATGGCGCCAGGTACGTTTTGTATACGCAAAATGAATCTCAGGCCCGAAGGGATGAAGCGCGATGGTGTGCGAAGCTATAAAATGAAACGAGAGGAGCTCATAGAAGGATAGGCGACGGGAGGGAGAAGCGGGAGAATTATTTCCCCAGCGGCGTTGCCATTTACCGTATTAACTGATTTCATTTATTTAGTTCATACACACATGGATGTTTCCCAGAGACCTCCGGGTGGCCCGGAGTGGGTCCAGCAAGGCATACAGACCCTATGGTACATACACACCCATGCATGCACATATGAACCACACGTACTGCGGAAATGGGAAAATCGACGGGGCGTACACAGCGAAACTCGTACCAGCGATTTTCCATGTTTTTTCAACGTTCGCACCACGCACTTTGCATTCGGGTAGATTCGACCAGCCTCGGCTTTACCCTTTTTCATTTTACGCGGATGACGGCACGTTAATAGCGCCACGGGCAACGAACGCACGCGTCCATGACGTCACGTACGTACCCACGCACGTATCTACACATACGTTTACGAGAATCAAATAGAATTTTCACGGGATCGCTTTTATCGACACAAATTCGGCCCCCTGCTCTTTGTTCCAATTACCCTCGCGTGTACATCTGTTTTTTTTTTTTTTTTCTCTTCTTTTAAATCACCCCTCAGTCTCCAGCCATACTGAATGGCAATGGCTGACAGTCTGTTTTTCTTGGTTGGGACCCCAATGCGAATGCCATAATAGTACGTACTGTCTCTGATACCGGGCGCCAGGAATCCCACTAATGGGATTCCAAGAGCGACTCTGGATTTAGGAGAAAGCCGCAAGTGGTTCCAATTAATCCGTGTACAGGGTGTTTCATGGGACAATCGAACTACTGTGCGTACATGGGACACGAATTGATCTGCTATTTCTAGCGTATACATATATATATATATATATATATAATACGTAGAGTATTTCCTTTCGGGAAAGAAGATACGCTGCGTGTGTCGGATATCTCGATAAGCACTAATTACTAGAGTGCGAGGAGAGTAGCCGTATAGGGACTTTATCGCGACACGATATGTCCCTAGATTGAATTCCCATAGCGGATAAGTCAGCCCAATGGCAATTTGATATAGAGTTGTATCATTAGAATATAGCATAGGCAGTGAATCGTTCGTAACGAGCGGCCATAGGGATATCGACCAGAGGAAGGTTGAGTGAAAAAAAAAAAAAAAATTTTCAAAATGGCGAACCGACACGAGCGGAGAAAAGTGGCTAAGCCGACAACAGGTTGTCAATATATATTCCAGGACGGGACCTTCGCCATTTTTATACCGCTCGACCAATTTGAATTTACCGATCGACCAGTCGTAATTTTCATGTATCCGGTTGAGTTCGGCGTGACGGGTTGTCGTATTAGAAATTCAATGAGAGAGAGAGGAGAATGAATAAACGTGTCAGTGAGACAAAGACAGACTTTCAAAAATATTCCGTCTATTCCCTTCGATAAATCATATCGATGATATCGAGCAGATTAAGATCACCGACTAAGTCCATAATTTTAGTCCGTAATCCGATCGTTCCCCATGACCGGTAGCAGCGAGGAGTTCAAGATTAAGTACACGAAGGGATATCAATTTGTTGCGGCGTGGGCGTCGCGACGTCGGCGTCTCTGATGTGCGTGAGAGCAGTGCGTAGGTACAAGAACCTATCGGCCGATCGGATCGATCCGATAGGGCATCTTATAAGGGGCCTTTGCTAGAGCCATAAGGCCCAGTTGAGGGGGGAGGGGTGGGGGTGGGGGGGTCCTTCCACACACTGGGTTCACTCTGGGAGCCGCTGGACTACTGACTCATATCTTACGATTAAGTTTGAATTTTTTTTTTCAGCCGTTTTATACCTTCGGTTATTTCACGTAGATGGCGCGCGCGCGCTACCGCCCCTCAGCGCCACCGTGGTCATGATAATGATAGCGTGTGGTTAATTACTGCTAATGGCTGATTCCACGTAAAATTATCATCGTGAACGGATTATAAAAAAATCCTGACTGACCAATCGAGATAAAGCTATCAATTATCCAGCGGCTTCCCTTTGGTCGCTTTCACCACGTGTTTCGGACTCCTCTGGCGGGAGCTTCGAGAACTATTCCGGTAGCCGTTTCTAGTCGAGTGGCTAATGATGTTTCAATCAGACCTACGAGAATTATCTATGCTTTATCTTTTGGGACCCTCGGAGCTTCGACTACCTGGCTTACGGATTTTTGGATTTTTTTTTTTTTTTTTTTTTTTTTCTTTTCTCCATGAATCTTTACGACCGTCCAACACGACTTCCAACTATTCCTTTCGACAAATCCTTAGGTTCGTGTCGAACGGCTCTTGGGAAACGTTCGACACTAAGGGGTACAGCCTATAAAGAAGCACCGACAAATCTTAACGCTTACTGACAAGCCTCTACAAAGACGCCATTAGCACGTGACGGTCATCGGCCATTACGTTGCTATTACCACGTCGCATTAAGATGAGGATTATTGGTCCTTTCGTTAGAGTCTGGATGGAAAATAAGAAAGAAAAAAAAATACCACCCTCGTGATTATCGAACGATACTAATTGGAATTAGTCCGTTTTATGTGATTTAAACAGATTAACGATCGTTTCTGCTGACATTTCAATCGTTGGCTCACAGAAAGTATTACGGCTCAATTAGTACCGACGATTCCCTAGAGGATGATGCTAATTAAGAAATACTGGAGAAACACGAGTCTCGTAAACGAAACATTGTCAGGGTCTGAAATTTGGGTAATAAATATTTTACACGGGAACGCGAGTTAGTTGAAGCAGCCGGGACTGAGTATAGTGACTTTTTATGAAATCTAGGGGAAAAAAAATATAATCCAATAAGAATTTCAAACGTGATCCTGTATCGTAAACGAATGTGGAGAAAATGAAAAAAAGATAAACTGCCTCCTATACCAGGAACGTATCGATGCCGATAAAACGTCGTCAGCCATATTTTCCAATTACAGACGTTACAGTCGTAAAGACTGTTGAATCCCAGTGGTCTGGCAGCAAGGAAGATTCGCAAGGCTGCGCACATATCGCGCGAGCGCGCGTGACTCGAAATCTGCCGTCGCGGTGGAAACCGGAGAAGACGACGGCGTCGTCTTGCTCGCGCGAGAAAGCACGGAAATACGAACTCGCGTCCGCAACTTGGGTAAACCGAAGCAGGCAAATAAGATTTGCGTGTTAATTTTGAACGAGAATAATAATCTAATAAATAATTTGGATCGATATCGCGGATCTTTCAATTATTATTAATTAAAGAAAAATTAATTATGTCATTTAATTAAGCTTCTAGTATTTCCTAATCAGCATCCACAATGTGTTAGCTCGACTCGTAATTTTACACGAAGAGAATAATGGGAGTCGAAAGTGATCCTAGTCTTTATGGTTAGTAAGTTTGCAGACAGAGGGCGACGCTGTTCTCACCGTTGCCGATTCGCTTAATCAGCGTTGGATGAACGCGCTCGGAGGAGCCTGGTAATTATTTCCATAGCTATAAATACGGCAGTCGCGAGAGTGGCGACGCGCGGCGGAGTCTTCGTCAAGGAGAGTCAGGAGGTTAGGGTGGGGATCAAAGAGCAAGAGTGGGGGCAAACGCCTCTACGAGGAGAGGGGAAATGGCCGTAATAAAAGACGAGCACGACTCGGAGGGTAATCAAGGCGATCAATTAGAAAGGAATGCTGCACGACTATTGGCCAAGCGCCGACAGACATCCGGACGGATTAAAAAGACACGTCGAATTTTGAATCGTTGAGAAAATTCAAGGTCCGCGGCGAGGGGGGGGGGGGGTATTTAAAAAAAAATAATTAAGACCAGATCGACTGCCGAGACTCGGTCGGTCGAGACTTATTAATGCAAAATAAAGGAAAATACTGGGCGCGTGTCTTGCGTTAAAAAAAGAAAGATGGCGGTGGATTTTTTGAAATTTTTTTTTCGCCAATAAATTTCACTAATTTTTTTTTTATATATCCACTATACCCTTGAGGGGTGTTCATGTTAATTTTTTTTTTTTTTTTTTTTTTCGTTCAAGTCCCAACCGACATAGATGGCAGCCCAAGGCATTAGTACCCGACTTTCCCGTAGCTGGTGAGTTTAATTAGCTGGCGCCACCGATATATTCCAAAAGGAATCGCGGCCTTATCCCCACCTCGAGCGTCCGGTTTCTTCGTTCTGCTTGGCGTATTATCGTGGCGGCTTTGGTGGTCCGGAATAACTTATTAGCGGTCGATCGAAGCCGAGTCCAGGTATAGAGAAGGAATTAACGATTATGTTGCTCGATTGATAGCCGCGCTGGGTCCCCTTTTTAAATGAATCATTAGTCGGTTTTTCGTGGCACAGAAGCCCAGCCACATTCGATCCGCCATTATAATTTCTAATGAAGCGATACATCAAGCCACGGGCAGTCGGTCCCCAAAGGTGCGCGTAACGTATACCCGGAGCACTGTATATCGGTAATATCGGTATTTTGGAAAGAAAAAAAAAAAAAAAAAAAAAAACAGCACAAAGCATGAAATTGCATAAAACGACCATATGGAAAAGGCGGAAAAAAAAAGATATATTCAAACTAGGGGATTCCCTGGCGCGTTAAAGCTTTCGGTCGGATACACACAAGAGCGACAATGATTCTCCTTTGTGGTCGAGCATCAAATGTAACCTGCCTGACACCCACGTTAATTTTTTAACGATTCATCATCGTCAACCTCGTAACGCCGTCGCGTCTCTTGCTCTCGCGCATCCCTATTCTCTTGGCTTTTACCATCAGCGCCATCTCCATTCCACGACACCGTAACTTTTAGTAATGTCTTCGCAGGCATCAACCAAAATTCCAGAGCCGCAAGGCGGCCATATATTATCTCATTAGTACATCGCATTTCAATGTCCCCTTTTGATTAGCGTAAGCAAACGTGGGCGAGACTCCTCCACCTTTACGGCACAACCTTCCAGCCCGACGAGACACGTTTCTACGTCCACGAATCACGGTGGTTCAGGTTACGGGGCTGAATCAGCGTAAAATCTAGAAGGATTGTATTGAGGACGCGGCTTGACGCGTTCGTCGGCGCACCTGCTTATGGACGCACCTGTACTTTTTTTTTTTTTTTTTTTTTTCGAACGCCTGATTGTGGTTAGGAAAAAAAGTGATAAAATTGGAACGACGTTCGATTCCGCGTGAAACTATTTTTTTTTTTTTTTTTTTTCTCGTTAATTACTGTCGTTAACGGCGGAAAGTCAAACACGGGAAAAAGAAATATCAAGTCGCAATGTACTATAATCCTTGCGACAAGGTGACCTGAGCGCGGAACGAGTTTATCTGGTGAAAATGGAACACGACGCTGGACGTCTGCGGCGAATGTATTTCAGATTGAAACTGTCGGAATCGCGCCGTGTCTCTGGGTGTAATAATACAACGGGCAATCTGTCAGTTATACGAAGTCAAAGCTAAGAGACGCAGTGGGGCGACGCTAGTGATTTAATTTTATATAGAACGCGAGATTCGAATCGAGGGATAATAATGGAGCACCTGGTTAGCCACTTCCATGTCACGGGATGGATATTATTAACATCGAAAGCATCTCCGTGGCGTCTTCGTAGTTTTCACTGGCTACGGAACGTTTAGAGTTTAGACCTTTCGACACGCGTTGGCTTTGCCAGACGCGAGTTATTCTCGTGCCCCCGTCGAATTATTGTCAAAACCATTAACAGCCACGAGAAACGTAAAACGTGTAAAAAAAAAGAAAGAAAACACTTACGTGCGTGAAATTCAGTTGGGAAATTCGAGCTCCGACGATACGGCTGATCGCGCGTAACGGACATTTCGGAATGATATCGACAGTGGCGCCATCCAGCGGGACGCCGTCGTAACTACGTAGTCGTAAAGTCAGCATTGTCATTGTTCTTACCTGAAACAAACGAATCACGGAACTTATAAGTAAAGCAACAACGTAATCTTCAACGAGCCGAGAGTTGATCGCGAGTCGAGGTTAATTGTAAGTTAAATAATTCAGGGCAAATTTAAATTATGGAAAAGCGTCCAAGAACGAATCCAAGAAATTGACGAGTCCGTTACGACCGAATAACACGGTTGGCCATAACGAAACGTTTTCGACATTCACCCTGAATTCATTGTGCATGCGAGATACCCGTAAAATTACCATTATTTTTTTATGGTAATTGTTTCGCCAACATTGTCGAGTAGTTAATTCGCGCCCACACGAGCGCTCGCAATTACCGTCCCGTGCGAGCAGTTGGCTCGGCCGATATCTCCTGGCAGACGACTTTACTCGGAATGATGCGACGCTCGAAAGGACAGCGTCTAGCGCGCTATGATTCATCGGTACGTTGTACCTAAAGGTGAGTGCACACCGAATGAAAATACTAGAGTGCCATTTAAATTGACCGTCTAAGAAAATACAAGGAGACGGAATAACCAACCGTCAAAATATCAACAACAAAAATTTCAATAACCCAAGGATTTTACGAGGGTCGGGCGTAAGTCGTTGTCTTCAAATGGCAGGATGTGTATCGAACGTACACATAGGTACACACATCTCCTGCGGATGCTGTAGACGTTCGAGAGACTCGATAGGGGGGGGGGGGGGGGGTGAAGGAGGTACGAGTTTACTCGCAAACTCATTTTCTGCAAGATTGCCTTCCCAATCGGGCGCTGCCGCTAAGTGGAGCAATATCGAGACTCATCAGTGTAGCCACTTGACGGAGATACAGAGGTTGCTGATGCTGCGCTGTACCCATCGACTTTGGCTCTGGTACAGGGGATACGCGTTGCAGACATCGAGAAGATGATACGGCTCAGAGTGGTGGATGGGAAGGGCAATGGCGATCGGGACTTTGGAATAGCGAGGCAATGGTGCAATGATGGATGTGATCTTGCACCATGGCTATGGTTGTGATCTGTTACGGTGTAGGTATTATGGCGTAGCATGGTGAGCCATGGTGTTCCTTGATGTGGCAGAAGGTTGGTTATCGAGTGAGAGTGAGTGAGAGAGAGAGAGAGGGAGTCTTGGTAGAAAGATGGCGAAGGAACTATGGAGAATTGTATAGAAAGAGCGTTACAAGAGCCCTGGACGTCTCACGGTCTGATTGATCGGCGGTAACAGTTGGTGCTCGAGACTCCTCAAGTTGGTCCCCCCAGATGAGGCCCCGGCTGATTCCCGTCTCTTTATTCCTGGGGTCCCGTGGTCCCTCTTCGTTTCATTATCTCTCTCGTCGATCGGTGTCCCCCTTGCTCTTAGGTCTTGACTCTGCATCGCTAACCTGAACTCGCGATTTCGTCCACGCTGCTTGGGTCCCATATTATTTTTCACGAGTCCCAAAGCTTCGTGAAAAAGTCCCAATTTATGGGACCCGTGGCGGGACTGAAATACAAGCTCAGCAATCCTTCTGAGGATTCTCGAAGGATCATCGAGGTATTCCTGGAGGTTGGTTATTCTTGCTAATTATTTGTTCCAATGTCAAAATTAATGGCGTCACATTAACATTGCCTTTGGGACTTACAGACGCACTGATCAGGATGTCGCTTCTTCGCCTGCTAATCACGTTCACCGGGGACGCTGATGGCTCCGATAGACCCAAGAGTCGCATCCGCGACCCAGGACCTTCTAAAACCCAACCCGTAGAGACGCTACAGACGCGCAAGAAACGGAAGTCGACGTAAATCGCCGCTTACTCGTCATTAGCGGGATAACCTTACAAGTCCCAAAGCGTGTTATCCAGGAGAGGGGAAAAAAGGTTATCCATCCGAGTCCCTCCCACCGGGGGTACCGATTCTCCCTGGTTGACTATGGGGACAAACGGAAAACTACGGCACACCGAAAATAGGACGCCTCCTCTGACTTTTACGTGGGGACCGAGAAGAAGCGGTGAAAGAAGAAGAGGAAGAAGACGCGGAGGAGCAGATCGTTTCCCGAGGACAAGGAGGACTTGGGTTATGTGACTCGGAGGTGAACCGAGTAGTGAGTTAGAGCTGCAACAAGAAAGAAGAGGAACAAAGGGCCGTTGGCTGCCATTAGGCCAAGGCAAACAAATCAATCAGCCAGATAGAGGGTTGACGTGGTCGAGAGCAACTCAAAGCAACTCCGGTAAAAAAGCGTTTCAGCTTCCGGGATCTCTTAAGGGTTCGACTTGGCGCGGTTGGAGCTTCGATTCGACGAGATTACTTTGTTACGGTGAGAGTTACGAGTTTTGTATGATAGACGCGGGGGGGTGGAGGGGGGTGGAGGGGGGGGCTGGAGGGCAATTAGAAAGACGGCTTTTGAAAAGTGAAAGGAGACTGAGGGAGGTTGGATATAGATTTAGTGAGATATTTTTCGAATTATACATGTTGCAGTATTTGCGCGGGACAGATGGCGCCACCTATCATCTCGAGAGCTCTCGCGTCTACTAGCTTGACAATTATAAAGCGTCGTGAAATTATTCGCTTTCAAGTTGAAAATGTCAACGTTGTAACACGCGGTATGGATACTTCGATCGACGATGGGTGTCACTGTCGTCCGAATATTCGAGAGGTGTACTTGACGTTTTGTGGATGAAACGAGAAAAAAAAAGAGTGTATTTACGAAAATGGTGAAATAAAAATTTGAAAAAAAAAAAAAGAATGCCAAAAATAAAGCCAAACAGTTAAAAGTGCTGTGAACCGAATGTGAATAAGCCGGTGGGTTAATTGCGACAGATTTCCGCCGAGAGACAACCTACTTTTCTAACCTCAAAGTGGCACAGCTCGATGTCTCCGCGAGCTTTTTAATTACCGGCATCCTGTCATCGGGAGATGCTCGTTCGTCCCAGCCAAATAAACGGGAAACGTTGTGCATCGTGGAAAAAAAAAAAAAATTATGTCGGGCAGAAAAGAAGGAAAACGAAGAGGTTAACAGGGATGTAAGAAAATAAAAGAAGAAACAGAATGTGACGAAGGTAGAGAACCGAAGTAGAGATTGTGAGAAGCAGTGGGAGTAAACAGGGACACATTTGCCGGCAGATGCTCAAAAATAACTTTGCTCTATAATAATACTAATCGTGGTCTCTAGTGGCGCACCGTTTTCCCTCGTCCTTTCGCCGCCATTCTAACTATAACGGGTAGATTCGTACACAATGTCGGGACAAAAATGAGTAGATAAAAAAAAAAAAATCTACAAGATGCAAAACAGAATTTCCATAACGCGCAACGACATTTAACACGACCGTTTATTATTGGTTGTTTATAATTTTGAAAAATGATGTATGACATCCATTCAATTTGAATAGCGTAATTCAAGTAATTTTACATTTTCAGATAAGACCGCATGCGGATAACAGGACTGTATTGTCCATGAAAATACAAGATAAAGATACGATAAGACATTTTTCATTTTACGGCTTAGATACGGAGATATCGAGTATTGAAGTGCGCGCGTATTAGCCTATAACCGCGAGGGCAGGATATTAGGTCACGCCCACAAAGACGAAGCATAGGACCAAACTACGACAGGGGACCATGCACATGATCTGCAGTACTTAACTGCAAGCCCAGTATAGTACGATGCACAGTTACGCAAAGTTGTTAATGGCTTCACTACGGATATCAAGTATACGCTATACGGTATTTACAAGTTATACCGATAGGTGGCTACGTGGAATTGGACGGTGACCGTTGGTAACGACGACGGTAATAAAACCGTAGAAGTACAGTCGCGTCGAGGAATAAGAAAAAAAAAAAGGATGATAAATACATAAATAAAGGTATCCGACAGTCGAAGTACGAATATTCTCGTCTTCCAATTTCAACATGGCGTAAGGGTGGGGCAGATGTCGAAAAAAAATACTGGTCGCGTAACGCATTCAATTAATTCGGCGCTAACGATCCTTCGAACTGAATAGCCTGTACTGGGCCGATGGTTCATTGTAATTGCCCAATTAGACTGTAGAGGCGAGATTGGCGCTACTAGCCACGCCTGAGGAGGTATTAGCGAGTCCTATTACCAAATTAATATTAACGTTAAGTCAACAGAAAGCAATAGTCTCCATTCAAGAGAGACCGAAGCAAGAATAATACAAAGTAAAAACAAAAGAAAGATAAGTAGTCATTGACTCTATACGCCGTACCTGGTAGCTCCTTAATGTCTTTGGTTAATTCATAATTTCCGGGCGCCTACGGTGGCGCCACCGCATCGGCTACATCTCCAAGCAGTAACTAGCCTGCAGTTTATTATACGTTCGAAACGTCGACTCACGGCACGCCCGTAAAACCAGTGGCGTATTGCCCTCTTTCGCTCGTGTCAGTTTGCGAGTCTCCACTTTTACGAGGCGCATAATCCTGCGGAACGACATAATTTCCAGCCGCTCAAAACAAGCTCAACCGGAGTTCAGAGGGCGCTGCTAGTCGCAGCCAGGGAAAGGAGGAGCAGGATCTTGCACTCCCGAACGTCGTACCAGTCAAGTGTGCTGTATTATTTATGGCCTGTAAAAATAACGGGCCGTGCCTAACCTCCGTTTTACATATTAGTGGGGGAAAAAAAAAAAAAAAAAAAAAAACACATTACAGCCAGTGTCTCGCACAATTTCTATTGCTCGTTCTTACCTCTTTTTCGTTAAATACGACCAACTCGGATATTTCTCCGCGATATCTTTCTAGCAGCAGCCTAACCCGTCGTCCTCCTGTCTCGTTGCCCTGGACTTCATCCAGCACGGAATTCACCTCGCGTAAATCAACTTTTAAACGCGTCCAAGTCCACCACTGGATAAACACGACTGTGAATCTCTTCGGAATCCGAAATGAATCCATCCGGCTGATTAAGGAGCGAAGTTAACGTCGGACTGAGAAATTTACGCGGTTACGACTTGGACCCTACGTGCAATCTTGTGGCGACGCGGGAAAATTCAAATTGACTCGAATCGACGGTGGGCGCAGTTAAGTAAACACGAGTCTCGTCTATACGAGGCTAAATGGCGATTCGACCAGAGCCATGCAATGCTAGCTGCTAATGGCTGGTCGATCGTGGCCGATGCTGATTCCAGAAGGATAGCAAAGAAGAAGTAAAAGTGAGAACAAGGATAGAACGAGTGACGGGTCTCGGCGAGGGAGGATGATAAAGTCGATGAGAAGCGAAAGACAGGGTCGGAGAGCATCGTCAGGTTAAAGCAGAAGGTATACAAGAGTCTTGGTAGGTTGAGGTAGGTGGTCCAATAAATATTCCGCGGGGCAGTTTTCAATTAACGAAACGACACGATCGCGAGAGCCGCCATTGGTGGTCCCCGGGGGCAACGGCGTAGGACCCAAGTCGGTTCGGCTTGTCTTAGGCCCTTTTATTTCCTTGTGTCACGTGGAATTAAATGGATGGGGGGGAGGAGGGCGAACGAGGGTACCGGGCCGGGTTCGCATGGGCCTCCATCCCGCTACACGGACCCCGGACGCAACGGGTAGAGACACCGAGGGGGACCACGTAGAGGAGGTAAGGCCCCCCCGAGTATCATTAAGCAATTAACTCTATCTTACATCGATCTACCCTGATCAGCCAGCCGAGCATACTTATGCTCTTCTCCTCTGGTTACCAGCCATCGTAATTGGGTATTAGTCCCCTGTGTTCTCGGTTTCGCATTTTTCACATTCCCAATAGGCCTGCCTGGCCGCCCGGTTGGTTCACTGTGTTCGCCAAGCATCAAGTTGGCTGCTGGTTGGCCAGCGCAGTCGCAGCACTCGGTCTTCTTGCTACGGTAGCTTCGAGCACTTTTGCCTTCTTGTAATTTGCCAGTAAACCAGGACTTTTTTAATTAGCATGGCTATGTCAGCTGGATCTGGGACCTTTTGGTGGTTTCTGTTGTCCATGGTCTTTCAAACATGGCCGCTTCGTATAGCACGCGCTGACATGTCCCGATGACGTGTATTATTGCATAGCCTGTATAGCGCGAGCGAGGAAGCATTTAATTCCGTCATGAAATACGGCGATTTCTAGTCCCTCCGTGCGACAGTCTCGCTTGCCAAGAAAGCGCCGTGTAGGAATTAATTGGCCGCGGCGTTCTTGAAGAAGAAAAAAAAAGACCGTCTGACATTTGTTTCCCGAGCGAGTTCCTAGAGGGCCAACGGTGTCGTTTTCCTAATACGCCGCTACGTCACGATTAACAGTCTTTATTAGACGTTACTCGTGGACGCAGCCCGTCTCGCTCGTCGACATTGCGAATACGTGCTCGTTGATTTAAATTGAAATGAAAAATAACATGTTTTTATCTCGTGTCGGAAAAAAACATTGTTTTCAAAGACCCTCGAACAAAGAGACATGACCGTACGACATAGAGTCTGGCTCAAGTCGGATATTTCTCAGTAGAAGCATAGTATAATGGTTACTACGAAATCCGTCGTGGCGCTACGGTCTACCGATTTTAAGCAGCTTATCGCGACGGGGGCACCGAGAAAATAATATCTCGTTACTTCGTGGAATAACAATGGCGGAACGAAAGCTCGATAGAAAAATAATTGGCAGCAACTTTCGAGTCTCTCGAAACTTAGCCTGAGCCTCGAAGTAAAAACAAACGACGAAAATAATATCGTGCAAATTATCACTTGCTCGCATCCAACTTTAAGTCGCAGTTATCCAACAATATTTTTAACATACCAATGTGTATCCGCCTTGCGCGCATAGCAGCCACGTTATACATTAGAGTCCTTTGCGACGCACGAGAAACAAGACGAGCCCCGTGTAATGGCCTGACGGCCATTCGCATCAAAGGGACCTGGTCCAGTCGCTGTTACGGATCTTCGTATTCGCGAGAATACGAGTTCCCGTGAAAACTCACCCAGCCTTCCACGATATATATCGTCCCTCGTAAATTCACGAGATAACTGCCGCGAGAGGGCGTGACGACGTAGTGGCACGTTTGTCGTTTAAAATATTTTACAGACCTCCTATGAAGTTCGACTGGCTTTAAATCGACCAGTGAGCTCAGATCGTATTCCGATCACGTTAATCCAGATTACACGGGAATAGGAGGCTCGATCAATATTACCATAAAGTATAACCAATCGATTGCCCATTCGATTCCACGCGACAATCCAACCGCGACTCGAGCTTCTTTCCACCCTGAAGCGATGACGTCACGATTCGTACGAATTAACTCGGCCTAGTCGTGTCGCGCGATGGAAACGCTCGTAGCGCGTCTGCCGAGGTGTCAGGTGAATAACGCGAATATCTCATTGGCCCAATTGTCCCATCGTGTCGCGACGTCCGCACACGCGCATCCCTACCGATTGACCATTAAAGCCTCTTGGTAAGCGCGAGCCTTAAGGCCCCGTACACACGGCCGAGTCGAGGTGCTCGCATAAAGATAAGCCAGGCATGCCAATAGCACAGTTTAGCGATAGCACTGTGCAGTATCGCGATATATATATATATATACACTGTCAAGTCAATCCGATATACAGGGTGTCCGAGAAGCCCCGGACCTCGGTATACAGAGTGACGGCGATTGGATATACGGATTGGATATGACGTCAATAAAAATTCACGTACGACACAGACATTATGGATACCGCATAAAGTGACGTAGCAGAAGGGCAAAGCACAGGAGCAAGGAGTGCAGCAAGTAGGATGGGACTTGTGAAATAAAAAAATTTCCCAACAGCCTGTATTAGAGTGAAGAAGAGCCGGGGGGGGGGGAGGGAGGGGGGACGCTTCAAGCAGGTTCTATAAAGACACAAAGTGCATCGGGAGGCTTCGTATGAGCGTTCGATAAGGAAAAGGGTGCGTTTAAGCAAATAAAGGTATTCGCTCGTGTTAATCGCGTTGTTAACTTTTACGCGTTCACAATAAACGACTGCTGGCGTAGCGACGGCTCAGTGTCGGCGACGGACCGAACGAACTGCTACGTATCGTCTAATCCCTAGACGTCCTGGAAACGAGCGAGCAGCCTAAGCTGCCTCAACCCAATACGATACAATAACACGGGCAGCGCTCTTATTATTGTTATTATTGAGTGTAGAGGTTATTTCGCGTTCCGCCCACCAGAGGGTTAACGTCTGCAGCACGCATGGCTCGCATCAAGTTATCCCTCGGTCGTTTTCCTCGTCTTCCCTGCAGGTCCGTGACAGGGGCGAGTGAAGGGAGAGGGGGGAGCCTAATAATAGCCGCCAAGGAAGAATGTATTGCCAGCAATTAGTTGCCAGGCTTCTCTTCAAAGTGAGGAGTAAAACATGTCGCGTCGTGCCCAAGTCCCACCCGGGGGACCGGAACGCCGCGCGTCGGGAGCGCGAAGCGCTGCCATAAAAAAGTTCCTAGGAATAAGGGCGGCGTCTTTTGAACGAAGTGCCTCGCCCCCTCCGCGTACCGCGGGTCACCCCCCTTTTGCAGACATGGTCGTGCGAGGCTTCACTGTAATAACCCCCCCCCCCTCCCCCACCACCACCACCACCCACAGAAGATCATTTCAATTTCAACGTCCACACACGACTACCACTACTAATAGTGTCATACGAAAATTCCCTAGGGGACCTTCTTCCTCCCCCCCCCCCTCCCTCTCGCTTGGCCACCCTCGCATGTCATTTTAGCACCGAGTGGTCTCCTTCGCGTAGCCCAACTGTGCCGGTACGAGAATCGCCACCCCCTCCCCGCCCCCCTTCCTCTACCCACTCCCACGACCTATCTTGACTGTCTGGCATCGCGGAGGGGGGCGCCACTCTTGAGCCACAGAAATAGATCGCTCTCTGCCTTCTCTTGTTGGGTAAATGGACATGGGGTAGAATGACAGGGGGAGTACGAGGGGGGGGGGGGGACCGAGGTCTAAAGGGTATAAAAGGAAGTGGGATACGGGGAAGGTCATTAGTCAAGATGAGATGGAATAACAGGATCGTCGACGCTGTGAAAACATTCGGCTCGAGACGAAGTGGATTCGGGTACCTTCGTTTTACGTTACCCACAAGGCCCTCGCGTCTCGTTTCTGGCTGCCGCCGGGAACTCTGGGTAGTGGCGGGGCAGAGGCGCGTTTGCTTTGGATCCCGACAGCCGAAAAACAAGCGGCCACTGTCTTGCAGCCGACGAGAACCACGTGTGCCTCTTGATATTTAGTCGAGATTAGGTTGGGTTTGGCCAGGAGAAGAAGACGAGTTCATTGAGCGCGACATTCGAGATTCATATTGAAGGAAATTTTCTACGCGACGTAATACATCGAAAAACCAAGATGGCCGACAGGGACGATCAGACGTTCGGGTCTAGGAGATTAGGATAGCCACGCCCTTGCCAAACCAACGAGCCCCCCCCTCCCCCCCCGTCCCATCCACGTGTATTTAGAAGGACAGGAAAGTATCGGCACGCGGTTTGCACCGAGCTACGTGCGAAGAAACGCAAGGGAAGGAACGCATTCGTTTTACAAGTCGTCCGCCTCGGCATTATAGCTGGTTTATTCAAACAGAAGCCGCGTGATGCCTTTTGAATAAGAAACGCGGAACCATAAGGAAACAAGGATATACTGCGAAGAGCCTGTACGAGAATGTACTCGCGTATGTACTTCGTGTGTGTGTTGCTGTCCTAAAGCCTCGTTCACAAAGCCTTGTTCTTTTTGCTATGCTACTATATCAGTGTGTATCGTATCCGATCGAACGAATATCAGCCCACGCAATACTATCCTCTATAATAATTGTCAGACTCCTGCCGTCAATATACAACCGGATATTCTCCATTACGCATATCTATGTTCGCCGCGTTATTTAAGCGCATCGTGTAGGCGCGCAATCGCGAGTAACATCACGTAGCGTATTACAGGTAATTCCGCGCGTAAAGCGTTCACACCTGGCGACGCTACTTAGCTCTCAGGAAATCGAACGCGTCGACTCGAATATCGATGCGAACACGTTGTTTGGCAATCGTTCGTAAGGTACGAGGAGCTTGCCGAATAATCCTAACGGACGCTTCAGCAGCCACGAGTATTTCCGAAGGAAAATTCACTCGACACCCACGTGAACGTTTCGGCGCTAGAAATCACCCATCCTTAAAGGGAGGGGGGAAAAAAAAAAAAGAAAATCTTACCAAACAAAGATCCGTCAATGAATGTTTCCCGTGACAAAGCAAAAATGCAAGATGGCCGCACGGATCGATTTTCACCGATGTCGAAATCCTCCGTCGCCGTCCAGACACAAATGAACTCGATCGATACTCCCGAGATACATTAAAGTCACGGGTCACCTAATTATCAAGTCGAGAGTACACAATAAAAAACGTAACGCCTGCAACGAGACGGGCATAGCCAACGACATGATACAGCCGTTAACGAAAAGCCAGCATTCTCTCGCAGCCCTATCATCCCCCACTGACTCACACGGACGTAAATTAGCCGTGCGCGCTTGTCATTATCCCAGCACGCAGACTCGCGCGAAGCTCCGACATGATGGAGTGTAAATAAACCACGTCAATCATGCGGTGTAACATATCACCTACGGGCGAAGGCAGCTCCTGCCTGCAGCGGGGAGCAGCGTTGGTGCTCGACTGCGTTCGGCTGCTCGCGTCCATCCTCATCCTCTATACCTATAGCTTGCTTATAGACGTTCGGCTATGTTCGCACAAGCTCGGTCGCGCTCGTGCGTCTCTACCGTCTCGACCGTGGGACACGATCGTCTTTTGCCAGTCTTTGCGGCGGAGACCAATGCCGAGCGAGACTCGACTCCTTCGGGCACGATTGCGCGCACACACAATCCTAAGAGACCGGCCGTCCCGACGCACTCAAAGGCCATCCTCGCCAACCTCGCACACTCGTATCCGACTTCGTGTTTTCACGCACGACGAGAATTCACAGTCGCTGAACTCGCGCGACCGTAGCTCTCGGTTCCTCCTTCATGTATACAGGGATTTTTCATCCTTCCGAGTGATGGTGGCGGTGAAGCTACCTGGAGATTCACCTTAGTGTTTTTACTTCAAGCAACGCGTAGAGTGACGGGGTTTACAGGGGGAGGTGGAGGGCGGGCTGGAATTATGATCCGAGTTAATGTTGAGCTAGGTTAGGTAAGCCTTTCATAATTTACTTGAGGTACATGAATCTCCGTTTGGTCTCCGTAATGTACGATTCCTTGGAACGTATAGTAGGTTCGCGGTAACGTATTATATTATGTTGGACTGTTTGACTATGTATATATATATAAACACACACACACACTCTCGATCTACCACTCCTGACTGTTTTACACGCTAATGTCGACGTCGAACTATACCAAGCAGATCTATTTTTGGCGCGATATTATTTCTTGACGAGTATAATTTACATAGGCTTACAAGACAACTATTAATATTCACTAGGCTGATGTGCTAATCCACCATGATACACCGTGTCTTCCCATATAAACTGTATACGAGTAATGTTAAAAAATAATGTAATAAAAATACATAAATCGCAAGTGTCTCCCTCTATTGTCGTACTTCTTCCTTTGTACGTTTTCTGTACTTCGTTCGAACGTCAACGAATGCATGAGGTTAAGACGTAGGAAGCTCTGCGGCCACCTGGCCTAAAACTCTCACCGCGTCTATCGGTTCTCCGTCTCGCCAGATTCTCTCTCTCTCTTCGCACCACAGCGAAGCTACCTTCGCTCCTCGCCCACGCGAGCTCACTTATTCACTCGCCCAGTCAGTCAGTCAGCCGCGCGCAGCAGACTCGCTTAACTCACGCATTCGCCCGTCTCACTGATGAATTATACAAAGGATGCTACGGCCTCTTTCGAAGCGACGTCCACCGGCGAGGAACGCCCATGCGAGAAGAGAGGCCGAGGATCAGGCACGAGCAGCTTAGAGCACAAGGCACACCTCTTTTGTCCCTTGGAACGGCGAACGTGAATTTTGGTCACGTGTCGTGGCGGGGTGGCTGAGGTTGGGTTACGTTAGATTAGCCTGGGGTAAATCGCAAACAAAGGAACTGCCGGAACGCGAGTGTCTAAGCCTTGAGAAAAAAAAAAAAATTGTGCAATGAACTCGGCTTTTCGTTTCTGGCCAATTTTGACTTTTAGCCTTTCTTTCTCTATCTCTCTATCTCTCTCTCTCTCTCTCTCTCTCTCTCCTCTGCAAACGCATAGGCATATTCGCGGTAAGTTCGAAGCTCACTCGAGGATATTCGAGAAGACCAGAAGAACCATCGCGTTCGACGAGGCGATCGGAGAGGCTAATTGCATGGCCGTGTACTTGGGGGCAAACACAGCCAGTGTCTCTCAACCTGTAACTTTAGGTTTTCGATTTTGAAATTTTTTTGGTGAAATTTTACAAAAAAAAAAAAACGTTTTATTCGCTTGGCATTCAAAGTCGACTGGGTATACCGGGGTGGAATTTGGACTTTTCGTCGAATCGTTTTCGACTGGCTGAGAACCACTGGGCAGAGTTAATGACACCGATGTTATCGGGTCTCTGTCCTATCCTGCCCTATCCGATCCTTATAATCCTCCTCGCGTTATTAATCGCCAGTCCGGTTTCTACATTAGTTACCCACCTATCTGGCTATTCGAGCGCGGTTAAAGGTCTCGCGAGTAGCAAAAGATTGGAACGGACATTCGCCGCGAACAAACGTCGCGCGACGTCACGGATATTCAACATCGAATCTTACGGTTTCGCGATATTTTTTATTTGCTTTTTGATACACGTGTACCTTTTTTTTTTTTTTTCTTTGAATTTCATTAGATCGTCATCAATGGCCGCCATCTTTGACGACCCCCAAGAATATCCCTGGCTCGTTACTACGACTCTGAGCTACTTAATACGATGAATTATTTATGGGAATCCCATTGTATGCGATTTGACAGCAGCCGTTTCTTCATTCGCTACCTGTTTTAATGAACTCTCACCAGAGGGTACTGACAGCGCAGGATCAAGAGGGGCCTTACGTATAATTATATTGTATGAACGTGCCTCGCGTGGGCCCGTCTATAAGTCCCGAACGTTTAACGGGCCCATTATGTGATCGAGAGGTTGCCGATTTTTCCACGGACAAGAATCGTCACTCGTTTTACACGACTATCGTCACATTCGTCGTACAGATGGCGACACTCGCCTCCCTACCACCAGTCGGTCACACTGAATCCCAAAATTCAGACCAAACCTAGGAATAAAAAAAAATAAAAGAACAAACAATGGAAATATCCTCGGGGCTTCTGTGACCTTTGAGAATGAAATTTAACAGACCGCGCACAATACACTTTTAATACACTTAGTAAGCGCGCTAATGTCAGTCATATAAATCGTTGACGCCTGACTACGCGATTTCAATGGCCGCCGTTCCCTCCGACGACCCGCGATATTCAAAATACATTTGACGAAACCCGCACGCATGTGCAAGACCCGGCGGTAAATTAGTCACTTTTTTTTCAAAAGTAATCGGAAACTTTACCTCGTATCTCCACGACTGCAGAGTCGATCGCCCGTCGTGTAATTCGAATCTGTTGTGCGCTCGTGGGTGGCGCTAGTATCGGATCCTCATTGGATAACGCTTATACGAGTAATCGAACGAGGGAGTGAGACAGATGCAACATATACAGATACAGTGCACTGAGAGAGACAAAGAGAGAGAGAAATGCTCAGTAATGAGTCAAAGACCCGACCCTACCCATCCACCCAAGTCCCCCTGCCTGCGCCTACCCGCCAATGACTCAGTCGACCTACGTTTTATAGGTTATTGACGAGCGTTTATCCCATACGATAAACATATGTCGCGCTTAGCGCACAAGTTCATTTCTTTTTTTTTCCCCCCTCTATTTTCACGCGATAAACACACAATTTATTTATAGGTTAAAAATTGTAGATCCTCACGCTCAAAAAATCAGGCTCGATTTATACAAGTGATCCGACGCCTACCTGTCATCGGCCATATTGAAAGTCATAATACCTGACGCTATGACAGATATAATGCTAGGCAATATTAATAACGGACTAGGTTAACGGGTGGACACTTATTGGAACGGTCATTGGCATAATCTGCTACCCGTTGACAGGTGCTCCGTTACCAATGGTCTCTTTCGCCATCGATCAGGCCCCGATAAGGCCCCTTTTTCGTTCATCGAGTCCCCGCCGTTATTCATCAATAACAATAATAATACGAGGCGTCTCGAACCAATAAAACCTTGGGCTTCCTCGTAAGAGTCCAATTCGCTCGCACGACCCACGGAAATAAGAATTCCGTAAGAGGCTCAAAAAAAAAAAAAAAAAAAAGGGTTACACCCGACTATCCCTCTTTTTTTCTCGTTCCTCCTCGTCTTCTTTGGCGAACGGATTTTTGTCAAGGCCGATATAAAATCTCGCGTGACGTCACCCATCGCTGCTTTGGGCAAATCTTCATTTATTACCGCGACTGCCGTGCAGCTATATATAGGACCGATTCGCTACCCTAAGGAAATGCATATAAAGGATCGCTCCAAAGAGTTTTCATGAAACGACCGTTTACGAGCGGGCGGAGGCTCTCGGTCGTTTCCGGTTGATTTCGACTACGGTCGTTGCTATCGGCACGGGGAAGCCCCTCCCTCCCTCCCTCCCTCTTCCCTTTGAACCAGTCGAATGACGAATTACCGAAGCTGCTCTTAAACACAATTCCCGTTTTAACGATTCGATAAAGAAACATCCTTTTTAAAGGCGCGTACGCATGTTTACCTTGTCCGACGAATCAAACGCCCATGTTGGCTCGTTGGTGACTCGTGAGATTCCAAAGGAATTTTATTACCACAAAAAAAAAAAAAAAAAAGTTTCCCTCCAGCGACCTCCGAGTCGAAGTATAAATTTTGATATTTATGAAAAAAAAAAAAAAAAAATTTTTTTTCAATGCTACTTGTCAGATAACAAAAGGCTGCTAACACGAAATGCTCTTATACAGTAGCGGACATTAGTGGATAATAAGATTCAGGGTCGCCTGGCGACTCGCAATCGTCGCGTGAAGACGCGATCTTACAAATGACGTTAGGAGCTAAAGGAGCTAAAGTGAGACCAGCCCCTAAGACAATGGCGACCCACGCACCCTGGCGGCCTTTTTTACCAACCTGCCCACGAATTCTCCCTGACTTTGCTCTTTCCGTTCCATCGGCCATCTGACTGTATCCGGTACCTTAATCCTACCATAGGATATCGTCCGTCCCTTTCCTTCCTATTGACGTAAAACGACAGGCTGGGACTTACGTATCGCGCTGTGACGTCACGTGCCCCCAGCGTCCCATTGGCCCAGCGAATGGCCGACGCCTGTTGAGTATCGAGTAGGCAGATAGGACCTACTTATACTTAACACAATACCTTAACACAATGGAACGCAAGGCGCGACCGAGATTCTATTGTCTTACACGCTGTCCGAAGTGATGACGTTAATGCCCGATCGTAAATCTAGGAGACGGCGGCCATTTTGTCTATTACCGATAGATCGGTAATAGCGATAGGTCGATAACTGACAATCTTCATACTGAACAATGCACGTAAGCTGCGCTATATCGCCACGTGCGTGTACAACGTAGGTACGTTTAAATACGATATTAATAATCAGCCAGTTTCAATGTAATCTCAATGATTACCCATGAATCAGTGCTCGGGACTCTCGAACCTACGAGAGGCCCAGTGCGCATGCGCGCGCTTGTCTCCCAATTCAACCGCGTACGTACTTTCCTCCGTAAAGGCCATTACCGGCCACGTTGTCGCCAGCAACAAGGCTAATCTTCAATCATAAATCTACAAACGTCAAGTACGCCCAGTATTCGTGTCACACAACACCTACAGTGCTTTTCAATTAACCCATTGCGACATCGGGTATCAGCTGCCAGTTTTGGTACGCGTCATAAGCAGGGACGACGGACATTAACATTTCGAAGTATGTTAATACGCATTATTAATATCCACGCGTTACACGCGGGCTGTACAAATTGTTCGGAGCGTATCGAGTGTCGCTGGTAGACTCCTCGTTTGTGTATCACGACGAAGAGGCGCATGCGCGAACGATCGTTCGCCCTCGTGTCTCGGCCGAGCCTATCGGATACCAACTACGCGTTCCAGAGCGTAACGACGGAAAGACGTGAGCGCGTAAGACGGCAGCCGACTCTCACGTCGAGCGTGGGCGTCGAGTAACGTGCATGTAAACCAGCCGCAAGATTCTCCCGGGTGGAAACGTCAACGGGCCAATGATGGATCACGTATCAGGAAGCGTGAGTGGCCGAAAAGGGCAGTGACAGTGGTGCAGCGTCGGATGACTTCATAGCTGGCAAGATAATCATCAGGCAGCAGGGCTTTCGATGTTTCCGGTCCCGGTTTGTGTTTACAGTCGGTAACGAAGGGAACGCCTTATCCTCGATAGTTTTCACACGTGGTTATATCACTTTTCGTCTTTCGCGCGTTTCTTTTATTTATTTTTACGCGCACGAGAGAATGACGCACCCTGCGGCACTCGAACGTACTTACGACGGCGATTGCTTATTTTACGATTAAAGAAAAATGATTTTTTTTTCTTTTTCCTTTTTTCTTTTTTTTTTTACGTCCGTTCAAAATCTTTGTTCAAATCATCTTCCGACAGATGGCAGTGCGTTCGTTGATCGTAACCTATTTTTATGGCCTCCACAAACGACACGAGGTGGTGATCAATGATTTGGGAATTTCTATGGGAACCATGACCGCCCCCCCCCCCCTTAGGACCACCTCTTGGTAATGAAATAAAAAATTTACTTTTATCGCGCCCTAACCTTCTCGAGGTTGTCTAACCTTATCGATACCGATACCCGAACCTCCTGACCTACACGCTTCAGTGTAACCATGTGATAACGAGTATGGACCACCCCGTTGATACCGCTGGACAGATCAGACTTATTGATGCAGTTGAGTACAGGGCCGTAACACGAATGGGTTTGAAAATATTGATAGGATTGATTGTCAAGTATCGGAGAAACTATATATATAGTAATAGTAAGTGTAACGGTTGATAACAGTACACGTACAGTCAAGCGTAAAACATAAAACTAAAAAGACATTTAAAAAAAATGTACGACCACATCCGACGGGGCCCGATGTCAAGTGTATCAATAAAAATGGAAAAATCAGTATGGGGCCCAAGTCGACTCGTAAATCTTATCGTCTTCAAGTTTTCGGCTGTTATCGAGGAAAGAAAGAAAGAAAAAAAAAAAAAAAAAGTCACTGGATACCGACTAATTAGTCAGAGAACGCAGAGAATTGTGTCAATGTTGATAAGTTTTGATGTCAAACAGTTTTTTTTTTTTTTCTTTTTACTTTCCATCGAATTCCCTTCTTCATCCCTCAAACTTTTTTTCGTTTCTCGTCACTTGTTTATTGACGTCCCAGCTACGTCTGATACGACCAAAACTGACAGGGTCGAAGATAAGGCCCAAAATGCCGGGTTCGTTACGTGGGACCCTTTTTTTCACGGAGCCAAGAGACTCCGATCAACTAGTCGCGGCACTGAGTGACGCCTCGCGTGTCGCTACGAAGTGAATTCATATTGGAATGTCGAACACGAGACAAGATCTTGATTACCGATTAACGATCGGGTCTCGTGTATTTAATTTTTGAATAACAAAAATATGCATTTTCGTATCTATGCTTGCCCTGATTTGATTTCTTTTTAGGTTAAATAAAATAATTGAAAAGAAAAAAAAAAAAGAAAAAAAAAGGATCAATCCGGCGAGCGTGACGTCAAGCCACTAATAAATTAGTCGTGAAAACTAATGGCCGCTCTACCCAGTCACCAATTGCCCGTTAAACAAAGCCCGGGACTCGCGAATACCGAATAAATCCTAGTAACAACCTGTTTTGTCTATCCGGTGATTTGCGAGAGAGTTAAAAGTCCCGCAGGCAGCCACGTAGACTCGGGCGTAAACGTGGATCGAGATAGCCCGGTAGTTAAAATCGCGAATTCGCGGTCTTAAGCCTCGTGCCAGCTGTCGTGGACGTTAACCGCGCTCGCGTTTAAAACAGGCCCTAAATTGCATCTGCAGTCGCGCTACACAGACGCAAACACGTTGCACCAGCCAGCCGTGCCATGTGGAACGCGTGTCGAGTGCACGGACAGCGTGTAGAATCCGAGCAATAGAAACGAGAACAGCACGTGGCGCTCCCATAGCGTGCGACGTGAATTTCGTTGAGCGAGAGCGAAGGTAGCAGCTGCGTAGACACTTTCGTCAATTTTCCGACGCTGCTGCCCTCTGCGCCTACGTCCACGTAAACAGTCGTTTCGAGCCAGTCTCGACCGTTAAAATCTAAGGCTAGTCCTCACTGCACTACTGCGTCGCGTCTACTCGGCGTTTGCTTCTATTGTGCACGTGTATATCTATATGAACGCGCATGCAGAAACCTAGCAGCGAGCCGTACCCCGGCCCGGTCTGTATTACGGCCGTAGCGGCTGCTCGTAGGCCGCAACAGCCAACAGGATCGGTCGGGCCGCACTAGGCCGAAGCGTACCGAGCGCGCCCGAAGCCGAGAGGATGGGACAGATTACGCGCACATGCCACTCTAATAGGCAGAGAACGACTGGCTGGATGGCACGGATTGCCTTTGATTGTCTCTAATGGTTCTGATAGCCGCTGACATCCAGCCACCTACTTACACGGGCCACTTACGTACAACGTTATGCACGCGTCGCGCGTTAACCAATTGTCCTGTATTATGCGGGTATTCTCTCATTTGTCGCGTCCTGAATATAATGTCACTTTTTCTTTTTCCTTTTTCTCCTTTTACCGACGCGACCATCCCGTTCAACGTGATCGTTGACGTCTACCGAATAACGTCCACTGCGAGCGTCACGAGGCGAGACGCCATTTTCTTCCCGCGTAGTTCGCTTTTCCTCCGCCAGGTGCTTGGCTTTCGCGTATCTGCGCCTAACGCCCGAGCTCCCTGTGATTTGTAGTATATGAACGGCGGCGAATTGTATTTTCGGTTGGCACTTTCAATCATGTCGCGCAACGTGGAAGTGCGATTAATATAATTAAATTTTGTGAAATCACTTTGATCAGCTCTCCGACGTATTAAACATCTGTCACGGCCTCGCTTCGAGCTTTGCGCGTCTCGTAGATAATATTTATTGTCGTTGACTTGGCAAGGATTATTTCCTCGACAGTAAAAAGTATTATTCGGGACACGACGAGTGACAGTGTTACCCGCATAACGTACGGCAATTGGTCAACGCGACATACGTGCATAAAGTTAAACGTTCCGTAACAAGAAGCTGTTATTTCGAATGCCCTCTATACACACACACACATATATATATATATATATTGCCGTAAAAATCGATATACCATTGGTAACACTGCCTTAAAATATAACCAGGGCGAGTCGCGATTACTTTCCCTAAAAATAAACGCGTCACTTGGAAGTAAAGTGAAAAAGAAAAAAATTTTTTTACATAAAAAAAAAAGAAATATCTTAAATCACCACAAATCAAGGTGAATCTGTTAATTGGAAAAAAAAAAAAAAAAAATTTTTTTTTTTTTCTAACCCGTCCTATATTTATATATTAATATTCCCGGCGCCCACGATGACGCATTCCATGGTGCTAATATGATGCACTTTGGTGTTCAGCCAGGAAAGCTCAGCGAAACGAAGCGACGGTAACTTATCAGAGCCGGCAGCTGAGAAGATCGTTTATATGGTTTAATGCAGTGGCGGGTTAAGTCGTAAGGGCACGTTCACACGGTGAAAGCGTTTGACGTGCAAGAAAAACAGTGTCCGTATCCTTAATGGCAAATTTTAACGGGGAACCCAGTTTCACATGGTGCAACGATACCGCCAGTCTTCCCGTGACGAGCCTGCATCGTCGAGTCTCAAGGGATAGCGGAGCGGGCTGATGTAGCTTGGCAATTTTTCAAGGCCGTTTAAACCATCCTCAAAAGTCAGCCTGCCGCATGAGCGAATGGCAAGAGCAATAAATGTCACCGACAGAAATACAAGTCGCCTGCCGACGTCGTGTTAAGCCAGAGGCGTACACGCCAATTGCATCCCACCGTCACGCAAGTCGACCGTAACGCGTGGCGTTCACGAGCATTGTGAACGCCCCGTAAGTCCGCCATCTTTACGAGCAGCCGCAGTGACTCCTTCGATAATTTCAATGTACTTTTGATATTTAAAAAGGGAGAATTACGAACGCTGGTTTACCTCGCGTAGCCTCGTCGTGTCACGTGATCAGCGTGAACTTATAGGTAGAATGACAATCGATTGTCTGTCGTTGTTGATGACGTATTGGGTAGGGTGGGAGGGAGGGGGAGGAGGAGCGCAAAAATGTATAAACTCGTAAAATATAAATAAGTCGTTCGCATTCGAACGGTAATAATAAATCGTACGTCTCGTCCCGTCGTGTTGAGCGTCGAAGAGAGCGCAGCAGCGCCACGGTGGCCTGTATTGGTATTAGCATTGACTAGTGCTGCCAAACCTCAGGCCGGAGACGAGCAGAAGCGAAACGTCCGTGGCTACCAAGCCGAGCGCTTGGGTTTCTCGCTAGAGAAGATATCCAAGTAAAAATATACGGGGACTGTCGTAACTGTCGCCGACTGTCACTGTCCACGCTGAAACAACGGAAAAGCCGGAGAGCCAAGAGGCCGTAGCGTGTTGTGGCCATCCGTCGCCGTGACGACAAGTGGGATAGCCTGGACGATTGTTTACTTGCTAATGTGTTGAGCATGGCGCGAAGCCATTTCTTTGGCTTCGCGGCTAACCGAATTCGTGCGACTTTGCCGCTTTGTTTACCGAAGCTCGGGTTGTCTTTAGATTTTCCAAAATGTGAGAAAAAAAAAATACTACTTTTAATCTTAATTACACTCGCTATTGATAGCCATTCGACGTTCTCGTTTCGTTCGTGCTTATGCGTTTTTGTATTTCTTTTTTTTAAGATGCCCGCTCCTTTGTACAGACGAGAGAAAGAAAAACCTGAAGAAGCAGAGAGGGAGGGAGAGAGGGAGAGAGGCAGTCGAAATGAGAACGGGACTTGAGTGCTGAAGCAGACTGATCAAAGGGATACTTCGGTAAAGGAGGTTGGGTCCACTACGAATGCATTTAAGAACACAAAGCAAGTCGAATGCCCACGCACGGATACACAACATATGAACTGTGCCTAAAATGCATTTCCGGTAACGAAAAAGAGAAAAAGAAATATCAGTGTATTGAAATTATACCAAATCTACGTTTACCGACCGAGCAATTAAACGATATGAAATATTAAATAGTCGAGTAATTGCTCAGAGCAATCTTTACTCGTTGCGTCATTAATGCTCGGACAATTCAACGATACAAATTCAATTAGAACCCTGCCGAAGTCGTGCGGGCAACTGGCGGTCAGACATTATGCGTAAATGCGTTATTAGTAAACATTAAGCCCAGCACGCACGTGAGCGCCAGCCGTGTCCCGCTGTGTCTGACGACTTGTTTATGTCGGTCGGTAATGCAGCACGAAATTAATGGGCTTGCGTGATCACGAAGAAATCTTCGAAAAGAAATCACAACGAGAAGAAGAGACCAGAAGGACAGAGTCAGGTACGCGTAACAGGGGGTTGAGAAGTGTGCAAGGCGCCTTGTAATGGCGACGGCAGCATCGTCACGTAACAATCCCAAACGGTACTACTATACGTATGCGCGCCTATAGCGTAACGGAGACAAAGTCCCAGTCGGTTAATAGGGTGCAGCAAGCCCTGAGAAAGCTATAAGGCAAAAGAAGGGTGAGTCAAACCGACCAAGAGAATTAAACGGCCGTTTCCGTCGATCGAAGCACCGAGAGACAAACGGCTCGCCGTACGAAATTGACTTTTAATTGGCCTACGTCGTCCGACTGGACGGCAGTTAATGCCTCTCGCATTATTCGACACCTAATTGCTTCCATTATTCCTACGTACCCTTGGTCAATAATCAATTTTCCACCGGGTGGTCGTATCTCGATATTCACGACGATTCCCAGCAAACGACTCCGTCGAGAGGCAAATCCCGTCTGAAAGTCCGCCCGCGACACTAGCGCCATCTACCCGCGGAACTTCGCACTAAAGTAACATGGCGTCTGCCGATCCAGGTCCGTTGGGCCCTTATCGCACGGATCCCCATGTGTCACCATGTAGAACGGCTAAAAGCGATTGCGGACCGAAGATTAGGGACGCGATGCATAGAACGAGGAGGACGAGGAGCGAGGGAAGGCAGGGAGTTCGCGTATTAGCCGATAATGGCGCTGCATTATCGTGCACGGTACATTGTAATTGAGCGGGGCCGAACGATAAATCAATCCGCTCCTGGTGCGCGGTACAAGTCGGCTTGTTATTGCGAATTAAGTAGGCCGGGTTAATGTCGTCGACATCGGCTATTGATTTACGTTCACGGCAAATCCAACTACCTAACCTCTATTAGATCAGGCCACTTGTCCCAGGGACCCCAAGTCCTCTCGCTGGGCCCTATTCCTCGCTTCGTGTACTCACACGCGTATCCCTATAGACGTTTCAATATTTTTTTTTTTTTTTTTTTTCAATTCTATCCAAACCTACCTTTATCTTTGTTTAACAACATAAATCCTAACCCACGGGTCAGCTCGTCTGTCATTTCTAATGTAATCGTTATATCATCCTTATCAGTCCTGTTATTTACCATTACGTCAATACTGCTCGGCGTTCTAGACACTATCGTGACAATCAATTTAATCCTTCGGTCCGTTGACAATGGTCCGTTTGTACTGACTGGTATTTTTTCCCCCCCCCCTCCTCACCCGCCCCACAACTACCGTCAACTATTACCCAAGCTCGGGTTAGCTTTATTTCTCTTTGTCAACGTCCCCAAGGCAATTCCAGCACATCCATTCTGGGCCCTATGATCCTGATGTACTCGCGTTTCGTTCCAGGCCAACTTTTCATTTCGTAACATCAACGAAAATTCTTCATCCATCCAGTCAGGCAGGAAGCGCGCACGTGTGACCGATGAAAAAAGCATATCTCGCACTCTGGCACTCTGCTCGGAATCGTTAAATAAATAAGTATAAATAATAGGGCCCGAGGCTGTCCCACCTATTGGCACGACCGGCGCACGAGTGGGCGTCGTTTAATGGGTTCAACTTCTTTTTACTCCAGTGAATTATTAGACCAAGATATTTCTCACTTATATGCCAGAACCGTCCGAATAGACTGTGCCCAAGTCCATGGGTCCGTATAGAGGTGGCTATAGGGGGCCCGGAGCTGATCCGGGCACTCTGGGACCTATCTAACCTATGTAATCTTCTTATGGTGGCGAGCTACGTCATGCTGGAAGGGAGCGCGTGACTCATGGCGAACGTATAGAAGGTGCGTTGAGCGTACCCGTCTCGTAGATCGTGCCCACTTAGGGTATTGTGCTGAGCTTGTAAAAAAGAAAAAAAAAGAGGCCCCCACGAAATCAATTGATCCGATCGGCTATCCTACGGGCCCCAATTGACGGCCTGGAAATTTACCACTGCCAAAGATGGACTCTTCGCCTGTCCCACTGCGCCACGCAAACACGCGCTTCTTATTCGCGTGTAAATCCGTTCAATCGTAACTCGCAAGTTCCTCGTGAAGTCGACGGGTTTTACGAACACATTGGACCCAGCGCCGGCAGCGCGCTTAACGCGATAATCGACCGTCGTAAATTAGATGAGCGCATTGCAGCCGGGGACTGTTAGTTTCAAGTGTTCGCAAAGTGCTTCCGATACGTCGCCCGTGTCGAAGGCGGAATTTTGCTTATTTTGGAACACAAGCAAAAGGTTAATAGTGACGGTTCAACGTGACAATGCCAAAAGTATACACCGAGGGATTGACGTCTGCGCGGGGTGGGAAGAGGGTGGGTGGGTGGGGGGGAGGGATGTCGCAAATCAATGGCGACCGAAACAAAAGTGTGAAATATTCGTGAAAATCTCATTTTTACAAAATCGTTCTCGTTGGAAGTCATCCAAAACGTCGAAATCGCAAACCGGGCGAATGAGCGTTAAGGCGGCTTTGCATTAGTCATCGAAGCGAATCGTCCGACTGGCATGACGCGACGACTAGGCCATATATCGTCGAGATGACGTTGTTTGCTTTATTTTTTCGTAACACAACATATCTCGAGCCGAATTTATTAGAAGCCTGAAACCAGATGGACCCAGCTTTTGTCCGCGTTCGTACGGCAGAGCGAATGGAGTATTTATTAATCGGGCCCGGCGTCCGACTTAATAAATCGGCCAATAGAGGCAAGGGGAGCATTAGTGTCTTGTTAGGTCAGAACCGATCGGGATGATAGGAGATAATCTAAATTTTAAAGTGGCTGCAGACAGCTGTAATGGGTCCGAGGGGGCCCCAGGGGCCCATTTCTTTCTAACGCCAGTATAGGTCCCCACCGCGTTAACTCACGAATCACAGGGGTAGGGCAGACCTTCTCTCTCTCTCCTTCGCTCACTCAGGTCCGACCGACCGCTTCGAGTGGGCCCGGATGAAGCGAGAGGGGTAAAATGGCCGCCGGGATGATGTCGAGAGAGGCCGGAGAGGAAGGCGCAAAACAGGCCCAGAAAGATGACTGATGAGGGACAGCGGTCCCCGTTGATTGCCTCCAGAAAAGAGGCCCCCAGGAAACGGCTGTGAATACAATTCCAAGTCCCGAACCAAAACTGAAACGCGAACCGACATTACCTCAGGCCCAAAAACATTGGTACAAGTGATAATTGACATCATCGGACCCCGTCGAGTCCAACAGCGCGTCGGGCCCAACATGACATCAAGCGCACTGTATTTCCATATAAAAAACACTCAAATCAAACCATCAGCCCAGCCAGTTCGTCTCGTCTGTCCCGCAGTGCTTCGTATTAATTAACCCAATTACATTCTAAACGTTAACCAAGTAAACGGCTGCCTAACGCGTTTCCCGTACATCTGGCACCGATGCCTACCAAACTCTAGCCCAGGAGTCGTCGGCATCAGACCAGCAGCATTCGCAGTCCCTCGTCCATTAAATAAACTTCCAAAATTTGCCACGGCGAGAGTCGATCGCGTTCGTTCAGTAACGCATTGATAAATCGTCATGGCGATGACGATGATCGTCACTATCGATACCCACAGAAGTCAGAACCAGCCGTTCGCAGTAGCGTCAAGCGGCCGTCGGCAGACCGCAAATGTAATTCACAGTGAAAACTAATGACTTTATTCACATCCTCGTGCCGATACGAATAATAATAATAACACAGCGTATTACGGGTGCTCGTATGTATATCAGGGCGCCTATTAAGATCAAAGCACATCCTACAAGGACATCCTGACAGCCGTGCAGATGGCAGCCAGTCACGGAGATCAACGAGTCAAAGTAACAACGACAATAATGACGACAAGAACAACAAGAGCGTTGATAATGACGAGCCAAGTGGCTCCCCCACGTGACGTCCTGTCCGCCCTAAAGCGATTCACCGTGAGAGGGACTGCCACTAATTATAGAAACAAATTAACAAGCCGGAAATAACCGTGTTAATGGCCGTCTCCTTCGCTCTAGCAGTGACGCTGTCTCGCTTGGCGGCGACGACGTCGACAGGCGTTGGTAGCTGCGCGACGACTCTCTCTCTCTCTCTCTCTCGCTCGCACTCACGGATGACACGAAGACGCTTTTTTCTCGCCATGTGATTTTTTTTTAATTTTTTTTTTTTTTTTTTTTTTTTTTCCGTAAACTTGTTTAACTGCAGAAAACGAAGCATTTCAATTACGTGTCGGTGAGAATGACTTCCGGTTAAAAATTTCACTTCCTCTCGAATATTTCTTACGGGATCTCTCAGCCCACCCTCCACCCTCCACCCACCTCCGCCGCCACTCCGTACCATGGATATCTCGTTACAATTAATTGGTTTACGTTAGGATATTGCTTTGCCGACAAAGCTGAGAAAACATTCCACCCACGCGTTTACTTTATTCCTCTTTCGAAAATACCACCCCTCACCCTCCTGCCACGCATGGCTACGGCCACCCCCCTTCTCCGCCCCACCCTCAGGCTTCCTCCACGTCATTCCCAGCATCTTTAGTCCTTCCAAAACAATCCACCCTGTCAGCCACCTTGGTAGCATCAGACACCCACCCCCCCCACCCCTACCAATGCTCTTACTAACCCCTCCCCCCCCCCCCACTCATAAAACATCCCTCTCGGACAAGTCCGCACTTTTAAAACGTTCTTTCAGCCTCTTTGAGGTCTTCGGCTCTTTTCCCCTGGCCGCCCTTTAAATATAGCCCAGGGCCCAGAAGTCTTTTCTTAGGCCGACAGAAGCCTCCCCCCTCCTCCTCCACCCCCCTCTCATCGCTCAACCACCACTTCTGCCCTCTCCGGCTCACCCGACATTAATGCGTTATCCGCCCTCCCGCTCCCCAGCCGTCCATCCACCCACCGTACGTCCCGCCATCTACCAGAAGTACCGAAAAGACTCCACACTTCGTCTCGTCAGACCGCACGTTTCTTTGCGCGACACGACGCGCTCCTAATTGTCTGCAATTCATACGAAAGTATTTGCCCAATTGACACCCGTCGCTCGTCATTCATCGATTACGCAACCGGGAACGAGAAATGACTCAATTCCCCCCGCCGATGCTTTTAAAGTCACCCGAGTGGCCTCGCCTTTAACAATAGTCGCGGGTAGCTATATACCTGTATACACGTAAACCCAATACGGTAGGCTCGATTCTCTACAGGATTTATCAAGTGCCGAGAGTCCATACGAATTCCTACAGACTCGATTGGCTCCGTGGTGTAGATACGCGCACACGGGTCTTCGTAAACGGAGCGTGCGTGTGAGCCTTTAAATGGAACCATATGTGTGCATACATATATATATATATATATATATACATATACACATATACACGCAAGTAAGGATGTGGCCAACCGGTTTCCCCATAAGCCCTGGGCTCGCATTAGCGCATCCAACAGAGCGTCGATAGGCAACCTCGGGCTCTTATAGATTTCTTTATTCTTTCCTGAACCCACTCGTCTCCTGGATACCGAAAGCTACCGCTGCGCCACCTGGGTCTCCCGCGGTTGAAACTGCATCGACGATCACGCGCCACTACGGGACGTTTCAGAAGTCACTTTTGCCAGCTTTCACACACGTTCCGCGTTCAACCCTAGTAGCACCGGGAAGGATCTGCCGAGCCCCACGTATATAAAGCGCAGACATCGTCTACCGTACATCCCGGCATCCCGCATCAACGCCGCACGCTTCGTAGTAAAGCGAACCCGCATCACGGTGTTGTGTTCCCGCGCAGGGTTCGTCAGCTCGTAAAAGAAACGAGCGCCCGAGCCCAACGCCACAGCCAATCGGAGCCGCGCACGCCGCTTCGTCTGCTACTTGGCACGATGACGTTATTAGCGAGTCCGAGAAAGAGAAGCCCGGAAGTTTCCATAGGGAGCAATCGCCGGATTATATTACTTCCTGTCTGCGGGTAAATGCCCGACGCTGATTCAATGAATAACGGCGAGCGTGAGATTGGCTGAAGAAAGTGAGGTGGGAGGACGAGAGGGGGGAGGGGAGTCGTTCGTGTCATGTGGATTTTTTTTTTTTTTTTTTTTTTCTTCAATATCACTTTAACGTACCTCGGCGATGACTTTAGCCGAGTCACGAGCAACTATTATTAGCAGCGCCGGTGGCGACGCCAACGACGGTAATGATGATTGATGCACGTAACGACAGGTACGGCGAAACATTTTTCGACAATTTACCTTCTAATACGTACAATCGTTTGGGACTGTTGATTCGGACAGACCGGATTCTACGTGGCGTTTTCGAAGGATTATGCCAAAATTTTACGTGGTCTTTTTTTTTTTTTTACTGGAGATGAAGGGGGGGGATAAAAAATTTCCAAACCATGTCGACGTAACTACTATTCATGTTGGATCCGGCATTCACGTCCATGATACGTGCACGCGACTCGCCAAAGCGTCCATTATCTTCAATTAAAGTTTAAATGAGATTTTAAGAGGGTCCCTGTTAAAAAGTCTAAACAAAGCATTAGCGTCATAAATTACCGCGAGTCGGTCAATTAGTCGGCGGCTTTAGAGGTCATTGCTGACTCGTTCATTGTGCACGAGAAAGTACGAAAGAAGGAGAGAGAGAGAGAGAGAGAGGGACGAGGGCTTAGTCCCTAACAGGAAGGAGATAGGAGCCGGTTGTGCGGCGGGAGGGGAATTAGTAGCAAAGTATAGACCAAGGAAGAAGTCGAGGCACGGTGGAAAAAGAAGAGGAAGAAGAAGAAGTCTTCTTCTTCATCTTCTCTGTACCCAATGGCTGCTAGGAGGGACCCCGGGGGCCGTTCCACATAGCTTAACAGCGGACAAAAAGCCGAGCATTAAGATGCCGCGGATACCATCGCGTGTCTGTTACTTCACTTCGCTTAACTCGTCCGTAGCGCCCTCTGAGATCCACCACGTGTCCCGCAGTACCGCCGACGCCGCAACCACCGCCGGCGGCAGCACCGTCGCCGAAGCCACCTTGTGCCAACTAGATTTTGCATCTGCCGTCACCTCGGCGCATCCGCCGTGCTTTGAGTTCGCGTCAAAGTGCTACCCACTTGCAGTGACACCTAGGCTGTGTACTGTGGTGGTGGTGGTGGTGGTAATGTTACTCCTGTCTATTACCCTTTAATTCTTTTATTTTTAATATTTAAAATGTCAGGGATTATTCCTTCGCTGCCATCCACCGTTCACGCTTCGCAGTATCTCGTCGCACCCAGGGTATACGCGAGCGCACAGAAGTCAGCGGGTAAGTATTGTCAGGGTGCGTCATTCCTATCAGACGTTAAATGTAATACGATACATCATAGGAAATATGCCGTTTAGAGTTTAGAGAGCGTTGATTTATACGAAAGTACTGATAGTCGCTACTAGGATCCCCGTTACCGTCACTGTCGTGCCGCTGCAGCTCAACGGGCACAGGTAAGTTAATCGTCACGCCACCAGACGTCGCATACGTCGCGCGCACAACGCTAGACGAAAACAATCCGGCGAGAACGGCTTGCATTATTAACTGGAGTGTCGCGTACTCGTAACCCCGGTACGAGCGTCGAGGATGGCCTTGCGAGAGGAAAACTAGAAAATGCGCGTGTCGAGTGTTACGATGGTCTGAAGAAGAAGAAAAAGATCAACTAGTCCACTTCCGGTTGGGATTGATTTAGCGTCAAGAGCCTAGAGACACTTAATAAATTATGTATTCGTCGCAGGACTAGCCTAGCCTCGATTAGGTACTTGAACGACAGCTAGATGTCGGGTCGGTTCTACGAGTGAAAAATGTCGCTCGACTAGTCGCGTAAAAATGATCGCCGATTCGAAATTAACTTCTGGGCTTTTCTTTATTTTCGTCAACTACCAAATCATTCCTCGTCGTAGTTCGTCATCTGGACCTACTAGATCCAATCGTAGCTCCCATTACAAATACGTATAAAACGATCCCACGTAAATTCCATCCCAACCTCAGAGCCGAGACGTCTCGATTTTTCCCAACGTCAATTTCGCGCTCTCAATCCAAAACGACTCTCGCTCCACGTTAAACGCCGGCAAGACAGCAAAACACCGACGAACGAGGAAGACGGCGCTAGGGAGAAATTCACGGGATGGAATTCCGGCCGTTCAAATTCCTCTCCACGGCTTATTGATCCAACCAAGGTACGACGACGGATCGAATTAAGAAGAGCCGCCGGGTACACAATGAGCGACCTTCGGTAGGCAGAGCTCATTTCGATCGACAGGAAAGAAAGGGAGAAAAAAAAATAAACCACAGTCTTAAAAAAAAAACCCCAAGATCTTGAGAATGCGTTAAAAAAAAAAACAGGTTAGGGCCGTTTCTATACGACGTGAAGGGGTACACCCCTTCCCGCGCACCCTCACCCCCATTTCCTCCCCCCCCCAACCCCTATTTCTCTACCCACCAAAAAAGACACTGACGCTCGCTCGATCCTCCTACCCCTAAGCAGCGCACTTCGCGCCGTGTCCACGGCTATCACTTTCCGACAATTTAACCCGGGCTGATGTAATCAATTAAAACAACCCCCAACCCCTAGCGGCTTTTCGTTTGCCGCGAGCAAATCGAGTACCTCGCGATCAGGCAGTCGTGGCAGGTTGACGAATAAGGCAAAATAAGTAAACCAGACGAGTTTACCGGTATTAACCCAGCTAAGCACAGTGGTAAGGGGGGGGGGGGGGAGCGACGGCGGAAGTGGCTCGAAACCGTTCGATCAATTAATTAATTAAAAAAAAAAAAAAAAACCATTTTCAAACGCAGCATCCTGCCATTCCAGAGTCGACGTCACTTCATCAGAATGAGCAATACGTTGATTCGACTCGATACGCCTTGTGTCAGTTTGCTCAATGGCTGCCTGACGTCACGTTCCCACACGAGTGGGCATGCGTGGCCACGTGTTAAATCTCAAGAAGTCACGTACAGCCGAACCACCAGTCGCGAAAAGTCGGCCAATCGTTTGCCACAAGCCGATTCTCAAAGACATCCCCCCCCCCACCCCTCTCCACCTCCTCAATTAGCGACCGTCAAAGCGCGCGAGTCAACTCGGCACTGCGCCCACCAGTCTCGCGCTTAGCGGCTCCGCCGGGTTAAATTGGTAGACGACTAGATTATCGCGACTAATAACCAGGTGGACCGAGCTCGGCAATCAAGCAACGCGTCCAGCATCCCGTCATGGGATCTCGCGAGAGCAAAAGCGAGACGAGGTGCAGAAGCAACGGCCGCGCCTAACTCAGTCCCACCTCGCGGTGGAATGTATATA
>JARQTG010000034.1:0-42860 GCA_030142615.1 Syrista parreyssii
CTCTCTCTCTCTCTCTCTCTCTCTCTCTCTCTCTCTCTCTCTCTCTCTCTCTCTCTCTCTCTCTCTCGCTCTCAAGTCTCGTGTGCATGGCAAAGCAATGCACGAGACACACCGGTATACGTGTCAAACTGATAATTTGCATATGCACGAACGTGTCTCGTCCTTCTCTCGTCTCCATTCTTTCATTCATCCGCGATGCCCCCGTCGTTTCGCGTCCCTCCTCGCGCGATTGTTATGAAAATCTCCGCCAGGGGAAACGTGTGTCGCGTACGATTGTCATGCACCTCGTCCTAGACCCCGTAGCATGCGGGCTACAGGCGCGAGATCCAAAGCTCTGGCTGCAGCACGGCTCTCGGCTGGGTTGTTGGTAGACGCTGTGTATTTACGTGTTTCACGTGCACGCAGACACGTGATATTATTGCCACGGGACGGCTGTACGCGCACGTACGTGTGCACTGCGACAGGGTGAGTCTCGAAATTGGCATAAATGAGATTGATACGACTTTAAGTTACTCCTGACGAGATGCGATGAGCTCACTTGAGATTCTAGTCTTACCACTTGTCACGCCACTTTGTAACGGGACGATCGTTTCGTTTGTTGTGTACGGGAACGTCGACGCACCACGCGGACCACGACGTTGAACGTCTCGTCATCTCTCGGACATGCGTATAGGTTATACTCTGTATATATATATATAGGCACCTATGCTACTTCGCTTTCATCGATCGGACATGTAACGCAGGGAACGCGTGGTGATCGTGCGCGCGTATGCTTGGAGTGGGGTTAAGGTATTGTTAAAAAATGATGTTATACGACGTAATCGTAGGAGCGGGGTGTTTATGTAGGATAATTGTTATTAATTATTTTTAATAATTTTATCATCGATGACGTCGCGCCCTTGTAGCGGTTTGATTTTTCAAAAGCGACCGTTACGCGCCTGCGATGCACTCGCGTTCCGGTACGCACTTTTGGGCCAGTAGGACTGGCGGGGAGGGTTCGAGTCCTCGGTTGTTGGGCCCTCGTCGATATATCACATCGCGCAGTCGCGCGTTGGTATACGTGTGTCGAGATTTATACAGGGCGAGCGGGGATGTTTCTGCGAGTGTCGTGCGTACGTGGGGCCTTAATGTGCGTGTGCGTTGGCTGCTTGAGAAGAAGCGTTATGTAGAACAAGTAATAAAATAATTTTAACGACCTGCTTGAATTATGTGCGGTACAAATAATAATATCTGACGCGCACGCATCCCTGCAATAAATATCAGGAAGGGCCTTATATATATATGTGTGTTTGTGTGCGTGTAGCTTACCTCTTGTCCTTTTACCGAACCCTGTGAGCCGCCCTTTGCACGAAATCGGGGCCCCTCCCGTATAAGAACGCGGTCGTATTTGGAGCACGGGGCCTGCTGCTGCCTGTGGGAGCTCTGCGAATCGGGGCCTTATAGAGTCCACAGAGATTCTCAACTGATTTTCAATCTGTATAGATTGTACGGGTTGCGTATTAAGAAATATATATATGTATATGCGCGTCTGTATATGGGTAAGGCCCAATTTTTTTTTGGGACTCGGTGAAATTTTATTAAAGGAAATACGCGAAACCAGACTCGGGATCGGTTCGATGAGCGAAGATATGCCTGTTTAACGTTAAATGGGCCTTATGTCTCGTAAGTCCCACGTTGGCTCTTGCACGCGCATCTATTAGCCATCAGACAGAATGATGCGGCAACGAGTGTCGTTGACTGCTGGATGATTTTGGTACAGTCTGACGTTCGGTATTTAATGCGAAAATTAGTACACCGGCAATGGAGGGGGATGCATTTTTTTTTAACGTTACATTCTCTTGAATTTAAATTTGGATGTGAGTGGGGTTGGGGTGGGGGGGGAGGGGGGTTGTATCGATAGAAAAAAAAATGATATATAAGAATACTGTGTACAGCGGGGTAGTATTTGTATTTATTTTTATCGTTTGCCGTAACGCGATCAACCCCCTACGTATGTGTCTTGGGCCTTTCGGCATGTCCGGGGTTAAAAATTTTGTTTATGCAATTCACATGACTCCGTTCCCGTTGCTGCCGGCCGATGTTTGTGCTGCGTCGGCAGCTTTGGAACGGAGAGCGACAACAAGTGGGTGAGGAGGGTAAGGGTTGAAATTGCTGAAAAGGGTGGACAGACATGGGACAAACAAACGAGGAGTCAGAGGAAACCTGGCCGATCGCCATTGCCCTCGGAATAGTTGAATTTTACACTATCCACCCGCGTACTGTACCCTTAGACGAAGTAGGGGGTTGAACGTGGGAAGATTAGAAAGACATTTTAATTTCCCGCAGTTTTCGAAGGATTATGCGCAAGGGTTGTGATTTGACAATTTTTCTCGGGGTTGCAACCCTGTTGGGTTATTGATTGTTATCGCTTAGAATCCTGACAATTAGCGGGTTGTTTGTTCGACCGTTGATTCACGCGGTGAGCGAGTAGGCGAGTTTCTCGTCGAAAACAAACCCCCTGGACATTCACGCGATCGTCACTGTCGTTGAACAACCAATCGGTCGCTCGGCTCGAAAAATATATATTTTACCCTTTCTCCTCGAATACCGAGAGAAATCGAAAATTTCGTATTAGAAGCCGCGAAATGGCTTTTCGAGTGCGTGTAAACTGCGTGTAACCGGATTAGCTCGCGTGTAAGCTGGGAGAGTTCAATGCTCAATGCGTATTATTGGCCGACAATGACGTCATTGTATAGCTCACCGATGCCCATGTACACAGGTTCAACGGTCCATACGAAAGAAAGCCTCACTGCTACCGATTGAGAAGTAGGCGTGTAGACAATTGCAGTGAAAAAAAAAAAAAAATAAATTGGGATGTCAAAAACGAAGAAAAAAAAAAAAAAAATCGAAAATCATCCCCATTGAAAAATGTAACTAAAATATATATATATATTATCAATCAATTTACGGTTTTACGTATACCTCGTATACCTATATCGATATGAAATAATGAAGTCTTAATAAATCGTTCGATCAACCCCAAGGATGCTGCTACGGTCCAGTCTTCATCCGTTACTTCGCGCGTGTGTGCGATCGCAGCTATACCGTGGTATCAAAATGGCGGCGGGGTATACAGAGGGCGGCAGAGACAGCAGCTATTTCGTATCGTGCGGTTCAGCCGAGCAGCCAGACTGCCCGAGATTATTTGGATCGTAGAGAAAGGCAACAATTGAGCTTTGTAATCGGTCCACTCCTCGATAGAGACTTTGTTGGCCACCCCTACCAATACCAGTACCACCAAACCATCGGCGTACCACCCCTAGCGTCTGACAGCACGACCACCACCCAGATCGCCACCCGACCAATTCCACCACCCATTCTTACCGATCTCCGACTTCTCTCCCTTTCTCTTACTTTCTCTCATTATTTCAGCGCTAACCGAACCCCAACGGAATCACCTGTTGGCTATACACGCCCGTCAATTCTTTCGCGTTCTCTAACCATCGGTTTCGAACCCCTGTAACGGGGGTTGATTTTTTTTTCCTTTCTCTCTTCGCCACCAAAAACTTGGATTCATCCCCTTGGCACGAAACGAGATAAAATCGAATCTTCGGTCACGCCTCGACACACACCGCGTATCTCGCACGCCCTTGAGGTGGTATCGGATGCTGCGTGTGCTAAATACAATTTTTTTTTTCTGTGTAATTTTTTTTTTTTTTCGAATAGGGGTAGTTTTTTTTTTCGATTGACCGGCGTTTATATCCCGTCGGAACGTCCGCTGACTGAATCTCCAGTCATTCAGCGCGTTTGTATTACGTACAATGAGGTTTCGCGGTCCCCGTACGGTACTCGTATAAGTGATATACCGGGTGACACGATATATATTGATGTATAAACGTAGGTAAGCTACGGAACCACAATGCAATGGCAGCCATCGAGTATCACAAACATTGATTTGAATCACAAAGACCTCCCGTGGTTCTTCTATTGTCAGCCTGACTTATTGTACCGTCTCTCTACTCTCTTACTATCCATTTTACTCTCCTTCTACTCTTCCTCTCTCTCTCTCTCTCTCTCTCCCCATACCCTGTACACCCCCTTTTTTCTTACGCTCTATCAATCTACTTTACCCGGTTATGTGCCACTTGTGGCATTTCGACTACCGTCGACTATATCGTCCATTTCTCTCTCTCTCTCTCTCTCATACTTTTCCCCATACCCACTTTTCAGACGGTTTGAAACTTTCTCGCGAGCAAACCACCTCGCCATTAGGTATCAAGAAAGTTTTGCGGTACCAAGGGGCGTGATTTTGGCCCGTGTGAAACGATCTGTACTGTTAAGTGTCTATATATATATATATATATATATACATGTTTATATATTTATACAAATTCCATGCCTGATTTAATGCAGGTATTTCAGGCCACAGGTATGTATCCCGAAAATAGGTACAATAGAGTAACTTAGCTCGGAGGTAGATAATTGGTGGGTTTGCCAATGAAAATAAAAATTAATCGTTTTATTAGGGTCCGAGCGCAGGAGTCATCTAATCTGGTTAGCGCAATAATATTTGGCGTAAAGTTCGCAAATTTTGCGAAACCCTCAAACAAATCTCCAATCCATTCGTGAATTATGGCTCGCATTGTAAGTCACAACCATCAGCTACGATCCCACAGTTTTAATTACACCGAGCCCACCCGACCGGCGTTTAACCATCTGCCTCTCAAGATCCACACGCTAATTCATATTTATGGTTGAAAGTACGAAACTCACTATTTGCGGGTGCAACATTTTTTTTCTTCTTCTTCCCGTGAATTTTTTTTTTTTTTTTCTTCCTTTTTCCCCGTTTTCACCCGAAAAATTTGTAAATCTCTTGACGAGCCCCTAATAATTTTTCATTGTTCTTTGACAATTTTTTTTTTTTTTTTTTTTTTTTTTTTTCCCCGGTATTTATACTGTTCAGGCCTGATTTTACGCGTAACAGTCGATTTCGTATCGACGCGGGTTTTTTTTTATTCTACGGGCACTCGACGATGTTCGAAAGAGACTCGACTCGGGGCAAAAAGTAGCGAGCCGAGCGCGAACAAACACAAATACAAACACAATAAGGATTCAAGGCGTTTGTTCGTCGAAATTGAACGTGGCGCGCGGGCCCTCGTTCAACCACTCCTTTTATTGTCAGGCCTATACAGGGTGTGCTATGATTATCTATGACGCATTCTTCCATTATATCTCGCGGCAACAGGTCCTATGCACGCCGAGGCCGCTTAAACGGCGTCGCAACGCGTCCAATAAAGATCCTCGAAAATGGCTCGTGGGCCTTTTTATTATGGATTTCGAGGGAAAGTGAAAAGAAGAAGTCAAAGCGGGAAAGAAGAATAGGAGCCAGTAGCCGGGATGCGTGGCGAGATGAATTATTGAATGGGAATGAGCGTCAAGCTCGGTTAGCACGTGTTTTCGTAAATGGGGATGATTTTTTATTTTTACGTAACCCTCTTGTTTTCTGAGCTTGAAAAATTAAACGGTGCCAAATTTTTTTTAGGGATGTTTAGAGGGGGTGGGTGGTCCGAGACATTAAAATCAGAACACGTAATAGTGACGTAACACGTCCAGCTGCATTGGTTTGCAGATACCATCGATAATGATGCGGAGACTAGGCAGACTTTGGATTCTGCGTGACATATATTTTTTCCAAGGGATGAATATTCGCACAAAGCCTTTCCTCTTCTTTCTCTGCGTTTACTTTCCTTTTCTAGCGCGTCACTCGCTGTGCTACTCGACGCTCTTCTCTCTCTCTCTCTCTCTCTCTCGCTGTAGAGATATTACAAGGAGCTCGAGTGCAACGACGTTCTGGCGATCCGCCGATATCGATTGGATCGTTTACGCGCGATCAGGACGATTTTCGATGCGTCCAGAAAAAAAAAAAGGTGACTAGACGCGCGTCCCACAGACTGAATATATTCGTACTCGTCGTAGTCCGTGCACGATTGCGCCTACAGTGCGATTGTCACGGGTTAACCAAATTCTGGACGTGGCTACACTGAAAAATTGCATAGTCAACATCGACACTCGTAGTTTGACGGAATAACAAATATTCAGTAGGAAATTACACGGATCACCCGCTTACGAGCAGAGCAGTCCTCCTCGTAACGATAGAACAGGGACTAGGAAAATGGATAAAGGCACAAGGAACGACCTATAAATCATATACGAAGAAACACACGACGTGGTAACGGCGGGTTGAAATTGTATGAAAAAAAAAGAAGAGAGAAAAAAAAAGTTGTTTAAACGCCTGCAGTACGTAGGAAGACGAAGTAGAGGAGGAAGAAGAAGAAGAAGAAGAAGAAGGAACGTCAGTCGAAATAAGCGTCGTACAGAGGTAAAAGCGAGTGAGCGCGCAACGTGTCGAGCGGGTGGCCGGCGTCGCGGCGCGTCTCTCGGTCGCGGTGCTCACAGCGTCGTCGCAAGAGGTTGTCCCGCTTAGGGTGTGACGTCACGAGGATAGTAGCCGCCCAAGCGGCCGAAATGAAGCCGCCATTGGCTGTTGGAAATGATGGCAGGCGTGCGTGCCAATCGATTGCCGTTGGTAGGCTCGGGCCTGAGGTTGCACCTAGGACCAGGGGCAAGGACGGTGTGGAATGGGGATTTTGAAGTGGGGGGGTGGGGGGCAGGCTGCTTTGGACGGTTAGTGGGGGTAACCTACCTCGGCAGGAAGTGAGCCGAACCCAAGAGTAGGACCCCAAGGCGAAACCTACAAATGCTCAGACGGTTCCGTTCTTCCGAGGAGAGTGGAGGTCGCTTCATCGGCACTCGCTTTGAAAACGTGCGTGCGACACGACGGGTCCGTCGTACCTGGTGATATACACAGTAAACGATAAATAGGTATCGCGAGACCACGCGCGTCTACGTGAACGAGAATCGCGATAAATCGTAGACACAGTGCGGATTATAATCGGGTGAATTGCGTTGGTTGGAAGGAATCGAGTAACTGGGAGAACGATAAATACGAGGTAGGAGCAGAAGGAGGCGATCGTGGAGGAGATCATTTCGGGGAGCTTCGTTCGTGGTCAGTGTGAAAATCGTTTGTTGCTTGGATCCGATCGAGGTTACGTGACAATTAATTGTACGGGACTGGTAATTCAATATTGGAGGTTCGCTGCACTTGGTACGCGTGGCGAGATAACGTAATGTGATGATGACGATGTACACGGTGTTGTCGTTAACGCGCTGTGACTCCTTGACAAGTGTGTAAGAAGAGTAGTATTGACGTTGGAGGTGTGAGAGGAGGAGGCTGCGATTGAGATTGTATCGTAACAAAGACATTGTTCTCGATTGTACTTGGAACGTGAAAAGGTGCCCGGTTGTGAATGTAATAGCTGGTACGAATCTGTCGCTGCTTGTTGTTACTCGAGTGGCCAGGGTGTTTCTGTGGTTAGACTGTCTCGTGTAACTTAGACTTGAGATAATAATACAGGGGATATACGGAGGAACTGTTGGGAGGACTGCGTGTTACCTTATTGCCCGTGGCACACGAGGCAGGTACGCTCGAGTAAAGTGTTTGGACATGGTGGAGTTTTGAGAGCGACTTGAGCGTCGTCGAAGACGAGAGTGAGGACTGGGGGGAGGATTTGGTAGTGAGGAAGGTCGAAGGTGAATCCTGATTAAGGATTACGACGTAGTCCAGAGTAATAAGTGAGGATCAACCGTGAGACAAGGAGGTGCGCCCATGTTCGGTGTACGAAGTAAGAGTTCCGCGTAGCAACCGCGGTGTCGTCGTGGATAGTCAAGGGGGAGGTGCGAGGGCTGTGACCTTCGGGGCAAAGGTCGGATCAATCGGGATCGCGGATCGGTACTTCTTGACGTCGAGCGTTATAGAAAAAGGCGGCAAGCTGTACGGGCACAGGGAGGAAGACATGCTCACGATGGAGACGGACCTGAAGGGCGGGAGTCTGCACGGGCAGATGCCACCGCATCCTCATCAGGGTGTCTCGCCTATGGGACATCATACCGGAGTATCGCCGTACGGTGCCCTGGGCTCGATAGTGCACAGTCCGGCACTGTCCGGCAGTCCACCTAGCTCCGGCGGTTTGGCTGGTCTGGGTCTTCAGCATCATCATCAGACGCCGCAGCATCACTACGCATCGATGCAGGCTCAGCAACAGGCCCAGGCACAACAACAGGCCCAGCAGCAACAAACTATGCACTCGCTGGCCGCGCAACAAAGTGCCGCCCAGCAGCAAGCTCAGGCCCACCATCCTCACCAGCAGCCGCAGCAACATCAGCCGCCGAACAATAACAACAACACCAGCAAGAACAACAACATCGATCGTGTGAAACGGCCCATGAATGCTTTCATGGTGTGGTCACGGGGTCAGCGACGGAAGATGGCACAGGAGAATCCAAAGATGCACAACTCTGAGATCTCCAAGAGGCTCGGCGCCGAGTGGAAGCTTCTCAGTGAGACGGAGAAGCGGCCGTTCATCGACGAGGCCAAAAGATTACGGGCGGTTCACATGAAGGAACATCCCGACTACAAGTACAGACCCCGCCGGAAGACCAAGACTCTTCTCAAGAAGGATAAGTTCCCGCTTGGCGGTGGCGTCGCCGGTGTCGGCGGTATGCTTGGCGTCGATCAGAGACAAGTTGGCGCTAGTGGACCTGGTCAGCAACCTCAGCTACCCCGAGACGTCTACCAGATGCCAAACGGCTACATGCCCAATGGTTACATGGTGCACGATCCAACCGCCGCCGCATACCAGCAACATGCCTATGGTGGACACATGGGTGCCGCCGCCGGCTATCCCAGGTACGACATGGGTCACCACATGGGTGGTGGCAGTCCCAGTCCCATAAACAGCTACATGAACGGCTACGGCGGATACGGCACCACGACGGTACCCGGTGGCTCACCCTCGCCATATCACCAAGCTCAACCAGGCTCCCAGATGTCCAGTCACAGTCCCAGTGGCAGCAGCATAAAGTCCGAGCCCACGAGTCCTGCGAGTGCAGGAATACACACCCCGACGCCGACGGGACCATCGTCCACGGGAGCGCCGGGCGGAGTCAAGAGGGAGTACATGAGCCAGCAGCAGAGCCAGCAACAGCAGGGCGACCTACGGCAGATGATCTCCATGTACCTGCCTCAGGGTGGCGAACAGGGGGTCGTTCAACATGGCGGAGGCGTCTACTCCCCAGGACCTTCCCCGGATCCCTTGGCTCAGCATCACTCGGCCATCCCACCCCTCACTCACATGTAAGCTCAACCAAATTCAAAAAAAATCAATCCTAATCTATCCAACGACCCCTTATCTATCCTGTCTCTCTTGTCGGGTGGAATCTCTAACTTTGTCGCAAGTTGCATCTTCCACTCTCCCTGCAGAGACTTTGCGTAACGGCAGGACTGTTTTATAACTGGTCCTTATCGCGTTGCATCCCGATAACCTCTGGCTATGGGACCCTAACCCACGTCGGGTCATCCCATCTGAGCCCTGTACATACATAGTAATTACGCTTGCACGTTATCATTACGCGTTAGCCCTTACACGTAGCGTCGATCTTATTGCGTATCGTTCTTGCTTTCTTTGTCTTTCTCTCTTTATCCTCGCACGTCGATTTCAAAGAGAAGCGCAAAAACGGGCGTCCCTATCACTCGAAACTTGTCTTTATTTACACCCTCGGACTAAACGGCTCCACGGGTACAGTCGTGTGTACAAATAATGTCCAGGGTCTTTGTAATCCTTGCTCTCCGAAGTATTTACCTCCTCTGCCGAGGACGCCGGGCGTCGATTGTCGTCGCTCGGCGCGCGTTACGCTGCCGTCGATCATTCGTGGCTCGTAACGATCGGTAATTTGAAATCGTCAACGGAGAAAGATACGCAATGACGATCGCGACAAGATCAGACGAGATGCCAGAGTGCGACGAGGAAGACGAAATTATTTGACCGGAAGTCGGCAAACAGCAGATAAATAATAAAATCGTAGGGTACCTTAGAGTAAGAGTGAGAGAGAGAGAGAGAGATAGGGACTAACAATAAGTCAGAAAGACACAGGAGAGAGCGTGACAGACACATGGAACGTGGATATCAACTAACCGGAAGGGGGTGTTCGCCACGCGTGATTCGGCCCTGATTTCGGGTGGGGTCTTACGGGGCCCGATACTGTATTAATCGCCGATTTTTATACCTCCTCAAGGATTATCAATCACGCACGAAAACATGTCACGCACGTTAACATAATATATATATATATATTGAAAATATTTGCGAATTTTTCATTTCAATATATCGAGACGAATTCATACGATAACTGCACTGAGAGTGATAAACCTGACCATGTGGCTTCCTGTGCCCCTTTCAAACCTCCCTTACGATCCTTTTCCCTAATTTACTATTTTTTAATGAAAAAAAAAAAAAAAAAAGGACGAGGAACAAATATCTATGAAACACGCACACACGCAATCACTCGTGACGCAACATCCCCGAAATTTCACACGTACACACACATATATATATCGAATGGAATTCTTATACGGAACGTCGAGGATGTCTCCTTGTCTCTTATTCGCTCTTTTTTTTTTTTTTTTTTCTGTATTTATATTTATTCCTGGACTCTCATAGTAGTCGTGTATTCGTGACCTTACGAATTCTGGTAGCAGTCGGTATAAGGATGCATCTGTCCCTCACCCCCCTCCATAGGCTATAACCGGGACAGATGGATTCTTCTCGTTGTGCATGGGCTGCAATTTTTTTTTATAGAAAAAAAAACCAAAAACAAAATTCGAAAGGTTCACCGATAACGATTACACTTATAAATGCTAATTGCAATTATTTTTCTATTAATTATCACGCAACGAGACATGCTCGTGTCCATTGCTAAAAGTGATGTTGAGATTTCATACTCGACTGTCATTCCGTTCGGATCGTCCTGGGTTTTGGCGAACTATGAGGATGCTTGTTAAAAAAGAAAAAAAAAAAAGAAAAACGGACGAATAAAAAAATTTTCAAAAAAATATCTAACGATCGATTATCAATTATTTTCCTCGAGCAGTCACTGTGATAATGCAACAAGGGCGGGAGGGAGGGGGGAGGGGGGGGGAGAGCCACCCTCGTACGACCGCACAAAATGCATGAATACTTTAACGTGAGAACCCATAGGACGAACGCGCAACCGTAGCGAATACAGCCGAGATACGTATTTCCAAAGTACAACCCACGTGGCGTATCTGTAACATGAAAGAATAACGTAAGGGCTAGAAGCCTCCGATGCAAAGTGACAGATGACAGGACGCAAGAAGCACCGTCTAATGTCCAAAGTTCGCGTTAAACGTACCTACATACGTAACACGTGTTAAACGGACTCAATTTATGCAAGTACAAAATTGGACTAATGTATCCCTCGTTATCGCGAAAGTTACTCGCGGTAGATTTGAAAAAAAAAAAAAATATATATATATACATACGTGGGCACGTATGTGCGTGTGTCCTATCAGATAAGCCCACCTAGGTGTGACAAAACGCAGTACGTTATGTGTGCCTGTATATATATATACCTGAAAATATACATGTATCCAAATCCTCAATACATGACGTACGTGTTGTGTATATATGTATATATACACCAGAAAGTACGTATCGCATATTTTAGAAGTGAGCGCGTATTTCGTCTGTCTCTTGATGCGCTATCGTTGCGCAATACGCGATACCCGCCGTCCCCAGTGGATAAGAGCGTGAATGTTGACGCGCGAACGTGGAAATGCATAGGAATGCGTGCGAGACAGTAGGATATTCGTGATTTGTTAGAAAGTGTCGAAGGAGCGAGAGAGAGAGAAAGTATAGGTAACAAGAGTCGCTCGTAGATCTGTATTTATTACCGGTAAACAGTATTTACGTTGTTACTATTATTGTCATTGATATTATTATTATTATTGGATTAAAGTCAATCATGAAATTCGAATGAGATCGAGATCGAACGAAATCTGTAAGGAATCATTTTCGTTGTACGAGACACGTGTGTGTGAGAGAGAGTGAGACGGAATGATATCGAAGCGTACGGGGCGGAGGGAGAGCGAGAGAGAAAGAGAGTATCGGATCGATCGTTCGTTAAAAGCTCCTGAGATACGTGAGAAAATTGCGCACGACACACGAGAGCCGATCGTCCTTGGGAACGTGGAGTCCCGTGAGTCCTGGGCATCCTGGCATCCTGACACCCTGGGTTGCACCCCATGAGACGATTGCCAACCCCGACCGTACCCTGACCCTTTTCGAATCCCTCGGTCCCGCAGTTCGTCCTTCCCTCCTCGCCTCTTCCCTCGTGCCCTACGTCGTTGCCACGTCCCTTACACTACGTACGCACGTGGAAGCCTTAAGGACCTTATTTTTTTTTTTTATCACGTTCTGTATCCTTCTGAAATCTACATTCTCGTTTAGAGTGATGTCTGCCCCGAACGCACTTCGGTATTGTTCGGTCGTTTTCGTCGATATTGAAAATATATATATATATATATATAGTAAGAGGTGCGAAACAACATTGACAGGCGTCGGTCATTAGTTCTCGGTTTCTTAACTATTGGACAGAGAGAGGGGGGAGGGCGAGGGAAAGATTATAATAATCATTTATCATTGCGACTGCTAAAATTTCGTCCTTTGTCACAGCCTCCATCCCCGCACCCTTCCAAAACTTGATCCAAGTCCCTTAACGTACAGTATACGTGAATATACATACGTTTATTACGACTGTTCTGTCCCCGTGATCGATACTTTTTATTAATTGCTAATTATCATTAATTACCATTAAATTATTACGTTACTGAATGCAGTACCGAGAGAGAAATTTACAAGTTTGTTCTTTTCATCTTTATTTTCTTTCTCCCCTCTCCTCTCCTCTCTCTCTCTCTCTCTCTCTCTCTCGTTTCATCTCTAGCCGTTCTGCCGTTTACTCTTAGACCCTTCCCCCCCCCCCCCCCCACCCAAAACTCTCACCGTCTCTCAATCGCCTCTCTAACACCCAATGCTGGTCTTGTCATTGCTACAACGCTGATATCCGTGTCTGACAAAGGCCGCTTTTGGCGATTGCCGCGCGATTGAACCTAATGATTGCTGCATACCCACTGTTAATGTTTATCCCGTAGGATTTATCGGACGACGTTTACCCCATTTTATTGTAATCGACCGCAACCGTACGCGGCCAGCGTAACCACCCTCGAAAGAAATCACGGCGGACGACTGCATCCCCTCGAACTTTAATTTGCGTCAGTGCGACCCTCGACCTTGCGCGAGGACGATGCTCGCGCCGAGGCCTAAATCCTTATTGGCCTGGAGAGGCCCGACACACGTACATCGGATCAATGTGTGAGATACGTTAAAATGTATATACAACAACAAGAACAACAACAACATCAACAACAGCAACAAAACAAATATATATATATATATATATATATGTATTATATATAAATGTACAAATATAATTTTCGACGACCTCGTCGTCGGTGCGCGCTGTACATCCTTGTCGGAGTATTGCGCATGCGCGATGCCGACGAGCAGAGACACAATCAACCAGTAGCATACGAGTCACGTGTATAGCTTTTATCAATTAAACGAGAAAAGATGAAGATAATGATAATTATGTTTCAAGCTGTCTCCGATTAACCACTTTGTCGTTCTTTTTCTTTTTCTTCTTCTTTTATCTTTTTTTTTTCTTTTCTCTTTTTTTTTTCTTCACTCGGAAAAAGAAAGGAAACAAGAAGGAAAGAGAAAAGGAACTTTTTTCCGTCGACCTCCTTCCCTCGATAACGACGCCGCGCGATCTGTCAATATTCAATTCCACGCGATAATCTCGCGCGACGCGACCATCATTCTCTTTGTCTCTCCTCACACTCGTCATTACAGTCGTCGTTATCAGTTTTTCCACTCCTCTCAGCCTTCACCCTTCGTCATCCTTGGCTAGATTAACGCGTGCTTCCCCACTCGGAGTACGCATTATTATTATTACTATTATTACTATTATTACTATTATTGCTATTATTATTATTATTGTCATTATTATCATTATTATTGTCATTATTATTATTGTATCTATTATTATTATTATCATTATTATATTATATCTATTATTATTATTATTATTGTCATTATTATTAATAGACTCTCCTCATTCCTTGTACACGAAAATGATAATCGAATGGGAATACGATAAGGCTTTGTACAAATTAATAATTGAGAAACAAGAATAACACGAATGATTAAGGAATAACGAATGAAACTCATCTGTACATATGTTTGACACGGTGACGAACGACCGTGACGATTTCGAATATATAAATTGATTAAGTGCATTTACATTGTGTTTTCAATTGGTAAAAACCCCCACGAGCATGCATTCTTCGTTTCCCGAAGGAGAAGACGAAAGAGAAAAAAAAGATATTAAATTGAAAACGTCTCTCGACTCCCTTCCTCGTCTGACGTTCCTCCTGTGAAAATTTCACGAAAATCGCAATGAACGAAAGAGATATTGCAAATCGTGATCATGGACGATACGTCGGAGTACTCGGCGTGCGCTCGTTACTGCTCTCGCTATTGGCCCGAGACACACGCGGAAAATAATCACGGGACGGCATGCGGCAGGTAACTATGTGTGAAATTGTAAGAAATCGTAATTATTTGAATCACTCTTGGATTGGCATTCTCGAACGATCTCGTCGAACCTTCTGCTTTTTCTCTCTCTCTCTCGTTGCTAATGAATCTTCATTCACTATCGCTTTACGTGCATGCCACTTAACACACAGACACGTGTGTGTATGTATATATATATATGTGTCGTTTGTCTCTCTTTCTCTCTCTCTCTCTCTCACTCACTCTTTAGTGCCAATGAAAATTACGTATCGATAAACAAGCCATTATCTCCTACCTACGGTTTTTCATGCGTTCGTACTTTTAGTCGTATAAAATGAAATGGTCTTTTTTTTTTCTCCCACCCCTACTCACCCAATTATTAATACATGACCAATAAATATTCTGTCGTATCTCGCGGCGTATAAACTTGGCGTTTGTCATGTACAAGTCATTTCGGTTAAAAGGCATCCCTCGCTACTAAATGCAAATGCATCACCCCCCACCCCCACCCCCGACACCTCATACCACCAACCTTCAGTCCTTTAACCCGAATCCATCCCCTGTCTACCTATCTATACCTTTTACTCGTATACCTATATTTCGAGTATCAAGCTTTCACTGGCAGCAGTCCTACCAACTGGCTCTGTATAAAAATGCTCGCGAAACTGCTTTCAATTACTTATACGGGAAAGCTATGGCCCCGGGGGTATCGACTTGGCCGATTTTGTATTTACGCGCGAAACGAGGAATTCTCGCGTTTAGACGCGACGGCGTGGATTGACGTTTTGACCCACGTGGAGACTCGGCGACGCGGAAGGTCGATTGAAATTTCAATATTTGGAAAATCGTCGAGGGGAATAATTTTTTTTTTTTTTTGAAGATTTCACGAATTTAGGTAATTTTAAGAAATTTTGAAAAATTCGAAAAAAAAAACTTTAATACGTGCGGTATATTTTGATTGGCGATAGATCGATCGTTAATAGCGATACTTCGTCTCGTGGGTATATTGGTAGGGTATAACAGGTTTTACGGTTGGCGCGTAAAGACGCTGCTGCGATTTATCTCCTGTGCTGCGTTATACGCAAGGAGAGAAAGAGGCTCAGTTTACGTCGCAATCGCGAGGGCGACGCGTCGCGAGCGACAGTGCATCGCCGGATGGGCGAGCAGTCGCGTTTACGTGAATTCGCGAAAGGATTTTTCTCAGCGACCGTACGCGTCTACGCGGATGCGTATTAATTGCAGTTTGGAATTTGGCGACGAGGGGATTCGACATTTTGGATTCTATTTTTTTTTTTTCTTCTATTTAACGTCATTTCCGAACAAATGGATGATAATGGGTGTTTTGTTACAAATGCCGGAGACTTTGGGTCGACCATATGCTAACAAGGTATTTACGTTATGTTTCTCGAGTAAAAATAAAAATTTCTCTCTCTCTCTCCCTCTCACTCTTACGTATCCAATAGACTGTTTGTACGTTGGCTTATCTACTTGATCGTTTTATGTGTTTGTGCGATTCTTGCGTGTGTCCTCTCTCTCTCTCTCTCTCTCTCTGTACTTCAACGTATAGACGCGCAGAGGCGCGCGAGGTCGTCTGCTCGTGCTTCGTATTTCTACCACGTTTCGTTTCGTCTCAATGGACGCGTTAATTGCGTTAAAATTCGTGAGGTTTGTCGAATGGGCTTGGGTCAATTTTATGCGATTCGTTAATTGGCAATTTACGAGATTTACGGATTCACAAAGGTACCTCTTGGGATTTTGGATTTCTCGTTAAGCCGCGCTGCCAGGCCCGCGACACCAGCCCACTGTCAATACAACGTGAATGATACTAACTTGACTATTTTCAAAGCGATTCATACGGCAACGCGCGGTCATAGGAAGCTCGATTATCGCCTTGTTGAATTCCGTAATAGTGAAAAAAAAAAATAAAATAAATAAAATACCGTTAACGAGACTCGAGATTGAATAAGAGGTATAAGTGAAGAAATAAAAAAGTAAAATACATACGTCATCCAACCGACGAGAATTTCGCCACGAGGACACGAGGCAATTACGATCGTTTGACGTTTCGTCGTCAGCTGATCCCTTTGTTGATAAACGTTGATGCAATTTGACACAAGGCATTGAGACTGACGCAAAGTCAGTTTGACGTTTCGGCCAGCTGAAGTCACGTGCGCTCCCATCCTAACCCGTATGCTTATGTATGGTTTGCGAAGTGTCGTGGCCAAAATGTGAGATCCGCCTTGTGCGACAAAATTGTAAAAGTTGTCGCTACTTGCGAATTCCTGCCGTTTATTTCTACGAGTATCGTAGGACCCAAAAGTATACGTTGAACTCGTATATGTATATAGATATATCGTATAAGTGACAGGAGGAGATGAGTTATCGCGGTTCCCGGAGGGTAGGGGTGGAGGAGGGGGCCCGAAAATTCCAAGTTTGGGACCGTCGGTGTTACCAGTCGCATAGCGCGTGCTACGAGGTTTCAAAATTTTGTACGTTTCCTTGGGCCTTTTTTTTGAACTCCCTCGGCATAATCATAATGATTACGAACATGGGCCCGTTAACAGCGATCGCCAACCCTCCTGGCATCATCTATGTATGTCCTGACCCTCTCGACATTCTCTCTCTCTCTCTCTCTCTCTCTCTCTCTCTCTCGGTACCCGGTTTCCCCTAAGCACCTGGTGGGCCACCCCTACGGTGGACTTGATATATGTCACGATTTAGAGACCGAACGTGACGGGGGTCCCAGAAAAACCAACCACCGGCTCCACTAGCTCGACTCTTTACTCTGAACGTTTCTCAGGTTTATCGCACAAACCAGGCAGTCATAGCGATCAAAATTCATCCCCGATACACACGGACTCGCTCCTGATTGATTTGATTGGCTCTTAAATCAGAACGTGATTGAATTCAAGTATTTACCGCGGTTATCGGCAATAAAAAATGTTAGGTTTGATTTTAATTTTTCAAAATTTTTCATCTCCCTGAGAGTGATTATAAAATTGTTTTTTTTTTTCTTTTTATTTTTCTGTTTTCCTATATACATTTTGCCTGTACCCCTCGAACCACCCTCTTACCCCCTCTGGTTACTTCTGACCGTTCCGGTTCTTACTACAAGTTTGAGGTTAGTTCGTCCCAACCTCGTTTGGATCGTTCGGCTCGTCAGACGAGACCCTGTGGGGTTGAAAGAGCCGTGAGACGCTCGTTGCAGACCTGGTCGGACGAGCTTCGGGGTCAGTTTATCGCAAACAAATGGGTTACGCTCGTTCGACGCCATATTTCACTAGAATTTATCCTTTATTATTCCGCCGCTCGAATGACACAGAGCCGTGTTTGCCCGTAGTAGCGTTAATGTCGTTAATAGCTGTACCGGTCGCCCGCAGCGCCACCACTCCCCACAGTGGCAAAAGTCCCGTACTAAATTCAACTTACCGAAACACACCAGTCCTCGCGCACCCAACCCAACCAATCCGTGACCCACGAAAACTGCACGTCACTCGACATACACGCGTCCCATAAAAGAAAGCGAATCCCAAGAAGGATGGACGTTAATAAATCCAAAAAAAAGAAAAAAAAATCCTCGCTACAATCAATAATCTTTTTCCCTCTCGTACGTTACCAATTGCATCTTCAATTATCCACCACCAGATGTCACTGTTTCTCATCAATCATTTATTTCAAACGTCCCATCCCACGCGTACATCGTCTCCGTCCTTCGTTCGCTTCCTCAAAACATAACCTATTCGCTTTCTCCGCTCTGCCTTCTAACAATCGTTAGCTCTGCACACCGAGCGCCCCTAAGCACCGACGACATCGCCTCGCGCACCTGCGTGCACCAAAAATCCGTCCCGTCTGCCTCTGTTACCAACGTTACCAGCACGTATCGCGCCGCTTAAATCTCCCGTAGACTCGGAACGGCTAATGCGTTCTTAATGCGACAAACTCCACGCGGTCAAAAGCTCCGCACGCGGAACGACCGTGCGCGCTTAAACTGTTGAACGTATAACATTACTTCGTTGAGGAATAGGATGAGGTAAAAAAAAAAAAAAAAAAATTACACTTTCCCACACGCGGTCCATTGGATTTGAAAAACATCGAATCGTGACGTCACTGACGTAAAATGATAATAGACATTTAATTATCACCGAGTGATAATACCAACAAAAGAATCTCCCTCCCACACGTATAAATGTCTAACCTAACCTCGTGTTTCATAGGACCGAACCAAACCACGTGACTCGAAGCTAATGCCCGATTTGCATGTGACGACAATAACACTGTCGCTCGATCATCGAGTCACCATCCTGTCGCTGCTACGACTTTATGCTTGATTTAACGCAACGACTTGTCCAGTCGATTTGTCTTAATTTCTCCTCTTATCGAATGCGTTATCTCATTCCTCTCCCTCCCTTACATCCCCCTCGTACAAATTCAATCCCTCGAAGTAGCAGCTACGTTCCTGACGAATTTTCCTATCTCTCTCGCACAGCATCCTAAGCGCATATCTTTTTTTCTTCTCTTCTCTCCTACCGGCGACAGCAACAACATTCTACGCGACACGCAAAGCCCCCAAGCGTCTCCTTCGGACTCGAAACACGCCGGTATTACGAATGTTTGTTTGGCAACGATTCGGTGCCGATTGTGTCATGTTCATTCGCGTCCCCCACGTGTACCAACGGACTACAGTGCTTCCTCCAGACGGATACAGTAAGGCATTATTGATAGGTGCGAAAAGAAGGACGAAATATTCAAGTCATACATATATATATATATATATATACATTATATGAGGACCAACCAAAAAGTTTCTCACAGCGACCTTGCCACACGCGGCTTGAAATAATGAATTTTTTAAGTAGACACTCCGCATGTGTATTACGTATATATATATATATATATATATATATATATCATACCGAGTATATGCGCTCATAAAAAACAATGACTGCGCAAAAGGACCTCGATCATGTACAAAAGCTATGTACACTGTTGTGTATATATATATATAGTACCAGTGGTCACATGGAAACGTGATGGAATCATGAGAAGATCGCTTTATGAATTAATTGACTTGGGTCAGACACCGCGTGCGTAAAATCCTTATACACGTACACGCGCACAAATCTTACCTGAGTATCGTAAACGATAATAACGCGAATGCGTAATGCACATATACAGTCCTGCCTTTGTACTCTAGGTTACCTGCGAGAAGTTATGGCCATCTTGTGGAAAATTTTTTTCTCTCTTTTTTTTTTTTTCTTTTCTTTCAACGAATTCATATTGAAATATCGTTAGCGCGATATACCTCGTGCGCCACGCACCTTCATTTATTCCGTAAGTGAGTCACGCTCGACGACATGGAATATTATCGGGATATAATATTGATTCGCGAAACGGATATTTTCGATTTGTAGATTAAAATATATATATATATATATGATTCACGGGTATCCGTGATACACGGTTGATGATCTCAAACCATCATTGTTACTGGTATACAGAATTGTTCAACTGTTTTCTGCCATTTTAAGTCGTCGACCGTTTAGCATGGGTCTAATTATAACAGGATAATATTGACCGAGCACGAGGAGCCACTTTGGCATCTGTATCTTCGCGCTTGTGGCGGCCCTGGACGTTCACCCTCGACGCACCACGTCATCGCGTGCAAACATTACTGCAGACCACGACAGATCGAAAACAAGTTACTGCTGTGCAATCTAAGCGATGACTACTCGACGATTATTCAAACTTGAATTTAATTTCTTGATCAGTTTTTCGAAGGTCGTAGTATCAGCTTATCAGGCTCGTGTTGGGTTACGGGTATCGTTTTGATGGGTCTAATGGCTACTGATGGTAAAATTCATCATGAGTGTATATATATATATATATATATATATATATATATTGTGATGTCTGATGAATGACGGTGCAATTATAGTCTCATCAACTTCGGCGTCAAGATCGCTTCCCGACTTCTCATTCGCATGAACGTCCTCGCGACTATGCGGATAACATTAAGCCTCGTTCATACGCCTATACAGTGTGTATATATATATATGTATGTATATATGTATATTCGAGTGGCAAACAACTAGTAAAACCAGGTGGGACGACACGGCCACGCGCGATTTCCTCCAATCGGCAGCGCGACTCGGCTAATTGTCGCTCGCGGTTGTTGCGACGGAATTGTTTTTGTCGCTGGGTCGACGCGACTGACGTTTGGTTACTCGCTATGTAAGTACGTAAGTCACGTCACGGGGTTTTGGCACTCGTCCTGAAATATTACCAAGCGCTCCAGTACGCATACGTCGTACCGTCGGAAGTATTTGGATGTCACGTGAGAACGAGAGCGATTTAACGAAATATTTGTTAAGTACCGGTCGGTTTCGAAGACGCGACGGAAAATGGCAAAAGTCATGAGGGGATTGGTGGAGATGAAAAAAAAAAAAAAAAATTGGCCGATTTCACCGCGAATTCGCTACAATGGGTTAAATGGTCGCTCGTTGAAAACGAGGCGTGAACGCTACGTACATTAGACGTACGATAAACGTAAATGAGACTCGACGTGTACTTTTTCTCTTGACTGTACTTTTTTTTTTTCTTTTTGCCTTTGTCGCAAACTCTCGCTGCGACACTTGACTCTAGCTTTTTAACGTCTTGCTTTCATTTGTCTTTTGTCGCTCGTTGCGAACTGCAAATTCGATAGACACGAATGCAGCCTGACTTTTGTATGTGTATATATATATATATATATAGTTAATGGCTCAATGGTGCGAATACGGTAGTCTGGCTGGATGACAGGTAGGTTGTAGGTTATAGGTTGGTATTAGTAGGTTGCCAGCCAACTACTACGTGGTTTATTATGTAATTATGCAATTAAGTCATGACGACGCGTACGAGCGTCGCTTGCGAGATTCGATGTGGATGCACCGTACTAATTACTAATTACTCATTAGCATGTGGCCACCACTCGGCACTCTCGAGGTTGCTCGAGCTGGGTTACATTTGCGCATCGTAACTACCTACTTGGTTATCCGCTTGCCTCGAACATGGCTGCCAACCTGCGCTCACCCTTATATCTCATTTCAAACCCCCTTCAATCCGCCGATACATTCAGCCAGTACTTACTGGGTGAATGTAAAAAATAAAAAAAAAAATATTTCTCTTCGTTTTGCTATCGTTGAGAATCTTGATACAAAAATTTAGATCGTTCATTAACCGATTATAAATATATATATATATATATATATATATGAAAAAAAATGTATTCCTCGTAGGGGTGTCAATGAATTTTTGAATCGACGAAAAATTCTTTATTAGTAGATTAATCGACGTCAGCCTGTATACCGATTTGTTGAAGATCGACGAAAATTTTCATTTCCAATAATTGTCGGACTGTCGTCAATGTAAAGGGTGGGGGTTAATTAATTAATTGCGCAATCAAGTCATCCCTCGTCTCGGTACGAATTTGCCGAAACGTATTTCGCCCTCACTCTTACGTATATCTATATAGCCTTTACCTTACCCCTGTACACTTCATCCCCCTCGTCCTACGAAACTCACTTCGCTTGGCCTGTCTTCTCGCAATTAATTAACGCGCATCCACAGTTCTGCACTTGTGCACTCGTATACAGTCGTACGCCTTAACGTGCAAGTTTACAGTGCCGTATTATACACATCGGTACACGTGCGCGCCTCGCGAGTCATCGAGAAGGCAACGCAGCGTGAATTGAGTCGTCGTGCTCGAAGGTGTCACGAGATATGACAAAGTAGTACAAACAATCACAATAATCATGGGACGATATCGCGATTTGGAAAGATTATGAAAATTGTAATGAGAAAAAAAAATTTTTTTTTTTTTTTTTTTCAAAAAATGCACTATTACCTATATCGAGGTTTTTGCGTCGATTGAATTTTTACGCAATTTTTTTTTTTCTATCTCTCGCTATTGGTCGGTGCGATCGTCACGTTATGAAGTCATCGGTAGAGAAAGGCTTTACCTTCGACTGGGCGACTTTCGATCCAACACCGGCCCGAATCTGCCCACTGTCTCTTGAAGTGGCCGACGCATGCGTCTGTGCGTGCGCACTTGGCACAAACGCTAATCCAATCGGGATTCGAGCTGGGATGGTGTAGAGGATGAGCTGTCAGCTTGCGAAAGGGAGACGCTTCGCTGCTCGACGTTGCAAAATGGCTTTCGCGCGTCGAACTGCGATGTCTTGCTCTTGACAGTTCCGCTATTAGTCCCTGGATAAGATCGAGATATTCTAGAGACTTTTTTTTTTTTCTTTTCTCGTCTAGCCGCGATACCTGGTGACTTGGGTATTGAGACTATTTTTCTCGAAAATATTGACCTCCTTTTCAGATAAATTATACCGGTTGGGTTAGAACGATGACAAGTGCAATTTTATATCTTAGCTGCAGGCACTGGACACGTGGAATTTCAGTGGGAAATTACTAGGGGAAAAAAAAAAGTAACTAGTTTGCCCTATCGACGTCGCTTCATAAAAACCTACCCTTTCTATCGTCCTTTCTCGTTACGTGTATTTTCGAAAATCTCTTTCGTTGACAGTCGTCGAATTTATTATTGGTGGACATTTTTTTTTTTTTCTCGAATCGATACCCTCGTCGATCGATTATTAATTTCGATTGGTTCGATTTCATATCGATTATGTATCTAATTAATTGCACGGACTACCGGCTCGCTTTGTGGATACTTTTAGCAGCTGTTAATTAATCTCATTATCGTGGTAATTGCTCGTGGCTCGAGATACGAGATGCGTATCAATTTAATGACTAAATCAGCCGCGTAACGCAGGTCGATCGAGGAAGTAGGGGAAAGTCAATCGAATTGTAAATCGATGACGAATTATCGGTACAGTCGTAGAAAAATAAAAGCACACGCTGATACGCGTACATAAACTCGTTATTCAATCAATCTCAGATTAATTCGACCGATAGGTACAGTCGGTGTAGTAAACATCATATTACATTAAATACATATCGATATAATTTCTAATTAAATCCTTATCAGCGAATCCTAGGAAGTCGTGTGTTACGCAAAGGGCGAAACAGTACGAGAGAACATGATAATAGAATTCTGGTTAACTGACCCCGTCGAATCCTCTCAAAGCATGGGGATGCATCGGAGCTCTCTGATTGGTCGACCTGTACCTGCATCTAATAGGCTACAAATAGATCTACTGAGGATTCCTTGGAATGCTAAGTAGCTGATCAAAGGTTGCACTAGGTAGTAGAATATTCGAATAGAAGTAAATTGCAACAGATTCCCTACGGTTGGCTTTGTGTCGTATATACAGGTATACATTGCCATGTTAAAATGATGCTGCAATCCAAGTACCTATATATATATATATATATTCCATATACCTAGGAAGAGGATCGTTACTCTCAACTCTTGGTAGAATTCAAGTGGGACCATTGGGGTATCTAATCCTTAAGGAATATCAATGCCGGGTAACAGCCAGGACCTTTCTACTTATTTTGATATAGCGATTAATTTTCGGCGCGAGATTCAAATTATAAATAAACAGGGCCTACAAATCATTGGTGAGATATATATATTATTTATGATCCCGGGTCTTCCTCTCGGCTGTGTCCTGGAACGTGGGAAGATGAAAAATTGCAAGGACGACTGTTAAAGTATTCGGGGGACCGTCTTTGGGATATTCTGCCACCACGTATCCTTTTGGGTCTCCTGCAGTCCTGAACTCTCAGGACATTCCATAAAGTCTCTTGACTATATTGGATTCTGGTTATACGTACGATTTCTATGGATCCTTGTGTTTTCCCATATCCCAGGTATCAAATCCGCGCATCTACGTCTTACGTGGGTCCTGGGAGATGCGAACCTCACGAATTTCTAATCCGTGGATAATCCGGAGCATAAAAATTATGCAACGTGTCCCACCTTTCGTAAATTATAATCCCGAGGATTCGTCCCGCTCGCACCTGTGGGTCGGGGATCTTGTAGGTTATTACTGTTGAGGAATCCTGGAGTCCTGGTTATCCTAATATGACACGTCCAGACGTGGCCTGCAGCCTCCCGTCGGGTCCAGGACTTTATACTCGTACCTGGCCGGGTGTCCTCGGCGGCGCCCGGTTGCTCCTTGCAGGGCCGCAGGATTTTGCAAATTGTCCTTCCTCGTGAATTTTATTCATTTTATTATTTTTTTTTTATTCGTATTATTAATTACGTTTAGTTGGTCCATTATCGAAATTCATCCAGCCACGTCATTGCCACCTGGAATTATCTTTGTCTCTGTCAATTCATCCGACGCGTCCCAGTGTCATATGCAAATTTTTTAATGCACCACGTGTGACGGGTAAATAAACAAAAGATAAGCCAAACCTACTGCACATTTGCGTTAACGTAATACCAACCTTGCACTACGGAATGCATCTTGATGCAACCTGCTTGCAGTCTGCATCACGTATCCGTATGCAATGTATCGATGCACTTTTTTTTTTTTTTCATTGATCTTGATCGATCATCCATCGATAGCGATTGATCCATATCATTAATGGATCTGAAACTCCCTGTAGTTTGTGCTGGTATTTTGAACGTAGTGTGCAGATACAACGTTGCTACCTTGCAAATCTGACTTGTGTCATAAGATTATCTCTTTTTTAATTATATCGCGAAAAATAAATATAAAATATACTATACCCACCTAACGGGTGGCATGAAAATTTTTTGATCGCTGTCATACTTAATGCTGATCTTACAACGACGCTTTATTTTGTATGGAATAATTATTTTTCTAAGTATACCGCAAAATGTTAACATTCCTGGGTGGGGCAGCCCTGGCAGTAAATCACGCGTCGCACCGCGGTGGCTGCCCGAGGTGGGTGTCTGCCTGGTAGTTGCCACCATCGCCATAACCAAGCTCACACCATAACTTGCCATGACAGAGGCTTTATTGCGAATGTACTGGGCTTGCTAATAAATTCTTTTTTTCCTGTCCCTCTGCGCCCAGGACACGCGGACATTGTCGGCCCTCGTACGGCAAACGTATGAACGTGCGCGGATACGTGTATTTATCATACACTAGTTCTTGATAGACTTCGCGTTACGCGAATGTAAGAGTGAGATTTTTTCAAATTTTTTTAACTCCGAGCACGGATCAATTGGTCCAGTGGATGCTGGATAATGAGATGGAGAAAAAAAAAAAGTGACAAAATTTGATAAACAAGGAAAGATGAAATCGAGGGAGAATAAATTTTTAGTAACGTGGATAATTCTAATAAATGAAAAAAAAATTTTTTTTTCTCAATTCTTAGTACTGACTGCAGCTTCCGAGATTGGTCCAGGGAAACTTCGGTCTGACGAAGACCGTTGTAGAATGTACATTCCTTGGTCGCTGCGGTGCAATTAGAAAACGTAACTGTCGTTTCTCTTAGGGTTCTTGATAGGCTTAAAGTACCTCGTTGGTACGTACCAACCGTGGCACATGACGTGCCACTTCGAGAGGACATCTTGACTCCTTGACGACGAGAAAGAAAACGGGAGACTGTGAGGCGTGAGGTTGGCGCACGTTTTGAAAGTGAAGTGAAGCGAGATGAAGAATCGTGAAGTCATTCTGGGATGCTGGAATGGAGACTCGAGCATTCCCAATTAAGCATTACACGGTCCCTGAAGTTCGTTTGACACTTGAGAATAATTTTTCGGTATTAATATGGACACGGGATATATACGATGAATTTTTATTATTATTACGAATGGTTTCGTGGTGGGGGGTGAGTTTTTCATTTTTCTTTTTTCTTCTTATTTTCATACACAAAATACTAGAACGAATCGGTACGGGACATTTTCACGGATCTCTACTCGTAATGCCAGTCCTGGCTAATTTCGTGACCGATAGATATGGATGCATTGGGACCTATTCGAATTCTCAAGGAGCGCTCTTCCTTTTTGGGTCCTATAGCCAGGGCCGTTTAGCGGAGCGTTTATGTGGTGGGCCCATAAAATAAATCAAAAGCGCTTGATATTACAATGACAATAGGCCACGTAGGCCACATTCTGTGTGGACGGCATCCGATGACACGGATATACGGTAGAAGGGATACCTGGGCTGTGCTTGTTCTCTATACAGGAATACCTGTATCGTATGGAATACACGGGGATAGGCTTATTACCGAATATTAGCGATGGCTTGAAACCAGACGTTAATACAAACGAAAAAAAAAAAAAAATATCACCATTCAGCGTTAAGTGACGAGAGTCGTTCGAATGAATAATTGAAAGTTTACTAGAAAAATATTTGTCAAAATAGTTAGTTTACGAAAAAAAAAAAAATTATTTTTTTTTGTTCTAATTTTATTAGCCACTTTTGTTTTTAGAGAATCTTACGCGTATTCAAATTTTAAGTGAATTTCTTTCTGGTTTTATCTGTATAGTGAATGTGGCTTTACGTTGTTGTTTTTCTTTTTTTGACAATTTTGCAAAATCTATCGCCACTTATGCCCCTCGCTAGGTACTACAGGTGGATCGACGAAAGAATTCCAGCGTATTTGATACACGTGCCGAGGATTTGAATTTGTAATTCGACGCTTTTGTTAATCCCATGGAAATTGAATGCGTCCGTTAATAGGTCCGGATTTGTACCGGTTGTCCGTTTACGGAGATGATGAGACTCCAATGAGACACAATGCTGTGAATTGGCTGTGCGTTATCGTCTTTCAAATTGATTTTAATTCATCGCCCGTGATTTACGAACGAGCATAGCAGCTGTCGCAGGCGGTCGATCAATTAAAAAATAATCGTATTAAAATCCCAAAATCAAATTGCAATCAGAGATTGGCAAATGAATAATAAAAAAAAAATTTTTTTTTCTCATTCCATATACTCATCGAACTGTCTGTCGATGCCAAAGTGCATACGTGCAGTTGCAGCTGCATAATGTATTTTTTTTTTTACTAACAAATCCACTTTGGCTCTTCGACGGGTTTAACGTTCCTTCAAATTGAAGATAAAAAAAATGATAAAGTTGCAAGTGCATAGCAGCCGTTCCGCCGCAAGTCAGCACGAAATTCTCGCTCGAGCCGTCCCGAAACGAACTAAACGTTGCTACGTGTTTCACCAGGCAGGGAGGCCAACTGCAAAACGCAGAAAATATAAGGAGCCCGGTATACCAGGTACTTGCGTACTTACTTGCGTATGCGTGTACCTACGTAACTACTCTCGGGTACTCCCGGGCACTCGAAGTCGAGAGTCGTGGGGAAGCGAGGGCCGAGCCCTCGGGCCGAACGTTCTGTTTGCTTTTAATTTATGACGATGCATAATTAGCCAACCGAAAGTGAAATCCTTTGTGAGTGGGCTTAGAGGATGAACGTATGGACCATACGTAGAAAGATTTTTTTTTTTTTTTTTCAAATTATTACCAAAATGTAACAATACAAAGCGATAATAATTCTTACCTGATTTATCGAAAAATTCATGAAAAATAATTGATAGCAATTATTTTTTTTTTTCTTTTTTAATTTTTATTATAACATTTTATCAATCGTTGTCAGGATTCATGTTTGTTCTTTTTTTTTTTTTTACCGAAAAAATATATTTCTCTCAGAACCCTCTTAATGGACCCAACTACCTTAACCCTCTGAAACAAACGGATCCCTCTAAAAACAGGAGCAGCCCGTGAACACGGCACGTAATCGACGATCGGCAAAGCATACAGCTAGGCAGGACGATTAATTTTGAGAGGAGTGTTGCTAACGAAGGAATAGCGTGGCGCCTATACACGTAACGCACAAGGGTCACACGTCGAGATTTATGGCGGTCCATTGTTTTAACACGATCGTTAGCACGGACCACTTAGTCAGCCCTCGCTAGTAGATTTAGACAGTATAAGACAGTATATAAGGCCCCAAAAATACAGATGTTCAAACTTGTTCTTGAACTCTCGAAAGGCCCCAGGGAACATCTTTATTACGTAATTACAAGACTTCCGTTTTTAGTGTGACGAACCCGTATTATATAACACATATATATCATCCCACGAGATTCCCATATGGTCCAGATCGCAGCATCCGTGAAAAAAAAATTAATATTTTTTTTTTTTTCAAAATGAAATATTATTTTCATTAATCACTCGTGACGTTGCGTGGTAACAAAAAAAAAATAGTCTCGAAATTAATTTTTGAAAAAATTTTTCCAAATTTTGGGTGGTCTCCCTTCCCGTACGCCAGATACGAAGTCCTTATATCTTTATCGGAAAAACGATACCGTAACACTTATACGACAGAACGAAATTGCACTTGTAACATAATATTGTCTCGTTTCCCACAAAAATGGTGGATACCAAAATTCTCGTTTATAAGTTACAACGCCACGCCGTCACGAGTACACGTATATCTTATATGTATAAGATAGGGTGACACGTTACGTTGTCATTATCCATTGCAACACGATACAGCATATAATGTTCTGCTCAGATGGCAGCTAATGGACTTTCCATTGTCTATCAACTAATGCCATTAAAGCAGAATCGAGAGGAAGCGAAAAATATTTGCAATTTCGCCCCAAGGATCTCGACCAACGGTAACCATAGGGAAGTAGCCGAACGATGTTTGAAGAATTACGAAAAAAAAAATAATTTTTTCGAACCAACAAAAATTGAATAATTACAACAAAAATTTCCGACAGCAACACCAACCTGACCCTACATAAAAAGCAATGTCTACTTGATTCTGATATTTTCCCCATATAAATCAATACCATAAATAGATGCAGTGCATTTACTCTACAATGGTACACATTGTACCTATATATATATATATATATATGCAAGTACATATAAGACAGAGAAAAGTCAAGTGTTGACTATAACCATATTCAACCGTACTACCCCCGTAGGACTCCACTTCAGCATCCCACTGGGTGTCAAGTTGCTCATCGAGTTCCTGCTCCTCCACGGTATCCATTTTTTCCCCTTTTTTTCTACACGGTCAACACAGTCCTAAAAATCGTCACCACCGACAACCTCCATCCGAAGTGCGTTCGCGGTGCCTTGAAAAAGAGCATATGGGAAAAAAAAAGTGGTATACATGAAAAAAATAGACCAAGTATCCTAACCTGTAAAAAAGACAGAGGAATCGATCGTTACTTCCTTTTAAACAGTGGCGTGAAACCACGATGAGTCAGGATGGCCAACGACGAGGTGTTAACTGCCCAGTCACGACGCACATGTTCGACCAACAAAACGGGACGCCATGGCATGTCTATGGGGTCCCGTAGTAGGTATATATATATATATATACACACACACACACACACACGCATACGGTACCAACGTGTTATTCACATTACATACAGACAACAATTTCTGGCGGGAAATTTGAACTGATGTCTACATACATGTATTGTAATTGTATGTTATATACATTGTTTATATATATATATATACACACCATACTTGTACGTACATACTGTTTGATGGGTTTGCTCCGAGTGCAGTGAAGTGTCGCCTTAGAGGTTATTGACATTATTGACCAAATATTGGCCGGCACTACGGAAATTGCTGGTTCTGTTACGCGCCTACGCACGTGCGTACACACAACACCTCACTGAATTTCCGGTCACTCTACTAGAAATCATTCGATCCCTAAACCTCTCAATGATCTCTTATGAAAATAGAATAACGCGCCCAGCAGCATACCCAATTATCTTCGTTCTTCTTTCACTCTTTCTCTCATCCCAGATAATACAGTCAGTGAACGCAACCATAACTTCTACGGATGACCATTCGCCTTCGAGTGCATATATATATATATATACACACACGCACACGGACGTATAATAATTTAACGAGTGTATTTATCGCTTGTAAATGGCGAGTCGCTGGGAAACTAATTAAAATCTATCATGCGGCAAAGGGAAGGAGGCATTGCTGACTTCCATAGTAATTCAAGCAACGCTTCCCGTTGCGACATGTTGGATATAGACGTGTGGTACCTGTTACCGCGTAGCAACTATCGTTCTTTTTTTTATTTTCTCTCTCTCTCTCTCTCTCCACTGTCCATCCGTACACGCGTCCCTATATATATATATATATATATATATATATATAGTATCTACCACGTTGCCTACTAGAGACTACTAAACAATATCTGGATAGGGAAATAACACACACATACATATATATATATATATAATCGGTATAGGTTAGGTTAGGATACGATAGGAGAAGCCAAGCACAAACAACGTGGATGTTCAGGCAGCCACGTGAAGATAGTCACACACTAGGGTACTGGCATGTGTCAGAGCGGAGACACGGTGGGTGCTCCAGGTCGGAGTGTCGCGAACGTCGAGGGCGTCGTCGGGGACCGTGACTGAACTGAATCTGCCCATGAACACCGACACCGGGCCGTTTCGCAGTCTGAAATGGCACATGGAAAACAGTCTTGAGGTTTACTATGCTATCGGTATATACGTATACACGTATATAGACTCGTGACGTGCCGGTGTCGCATGTAACTGGAACTCCTGTGTCGTATTCGCTGAGAAACTGTATATGCGACACACTCCGGGTTCATCCGTTCCTCGGGTTCCTGGTGGATCTTCCGCTACGGCGTGTACTAATGGGAAATCGTGAGGATTACTTTGGTCCTGGTTCAAGGGGATGAATTAAATTCTTTTTTTTTTTTTGTCGCCAGATTAATCGGACACACAATTTTACAGGGTGGCTAGCGGACTTATGCTTGTCGTCGAATATGGTTAGAAATGTACTTGGGGTATTTTTAATGGGGTCCATATCTTGTATGGGGTTGACGCTCATGGCTGTGTAACTTTGTTTCTCTTTACTGTTACTACTTGCTCGCTGCTCTCTGATGCTATAAATTCATGAAGTGCACAAGTTTGAAATTACCTGCCGCTTCGCACTACCTATCTTTCTTTAATGATATATATATATATATATATATATGTTAGTTATTAGTTTAGTAACAGGTAGTAACTATATCTATTAGTAGCTGCATCTTCTTCTCCCTCAACTCTACGAAAATCTCCACCACGTTAATCCGTGCAAACTCCGTCACCTTGCTTCATATATATATATATATATATGAACGTATTGGTCGTGCTTGGCAGAAGGCAAGAAACTCAGCTCCAGGGTCCCGATAAATTCAGCAGTAGTTGCTTACCGAAGGTAACTCCAGGAGTTTCGTGGACAAAATTCTGAGCAGTAGCTGCCAGGTAGACGTATACAGGGTGTTACCGTTAAATTGGAATTGCTGTCGAGTGCAGAGAAACGGTAGGAATAAAAATAATTATAATTCGCTCTTGTTCGATCCAACGTATCGATCGTGAATAATATATCGTTTAAGGATATTCGAGAGTTTATTTTTGTTGACTTTGATAAGACCTACGTGGATTATTGAGCTTTTTGGAAAGATACGTATAAAACGCGTCGATTGAGTATGCATAGAAAGTATGTAGACACGGAATGAGTAACGAACTGTCGGCACTCAGAATGTGTTGAAGGCGCCAGCACGTGAGCTGGGAGCTGATAACGGCCACGTGGCTCCTTCGTATTAATTACGATTGTAAGTAATTATCATCGATCGAGCACGTAGCCATGAGGTACATCGAGTGGGACTTATGATGGACGCTGGGAAACGTGCGGACGTCACTCGCGCGCGCCACGTAGGTACTTGGTCCTTGGGTACTTCGTGTATGTATAGTCGCTAGGTATGCGCAGTACGATAAGACTTCTTGCGCATAGACAATGGACCTGTGATAACAACTGGGATGACTGATGGATTAATAGGGATAATTTTTTTTTTACTCAATTAAATCATTGAACATTAACGATTGGGCTAATAGTTTTGTGCTTGGTGCTGATGAAATTTTAGGGCTGCCTTCGTAGCTTCTGTTATTAAGGTACGATCGCAGCATTCTGATCTTGCTTGTTTGGCTACTTTGAGGTGTCCACTTTGGACCCGCGTGGATGATGGTCTTTTGGTTTCTAATGTAAATAGAAAACGTGAAATGGTGGCAGTCAGGAGGATGTATAAGGAATAGGCCTTAAGGCGATTCCTCATGAGCGTCTAATTGTTCCACGTTGGGAGCGAAGGTTTCAGGAACCTCGCTGCTACGGCGACTGTGTCGCTGATCCCGAGACTCTTGGTTAGCTGAACTTGAGGACCTAGTGCTATCTTGATTAGCATGCCCTGGCGCAAGGCACACTCGGTGCACGTGTGCTTCCATGCATCAGTACTGTGATGTTGCACCTAGGCGGATTCTGCACCGTGCGACGTCCTCACGTTGTGCCGTGCAGGTCGTAAGGTGCATTTCTATTACGGGGGATTCTTGAAGCTGTGCGTGCACGGGAGGCGATTTAGCATAGGAGAAATGCATAGAAATTACTTGATAAGGTTGCACGAGAAAGTGCAGTCTCTTGCGTGGTGGAGGATTTTTTTTGTGGAAAATATGTGATTTTTAAATAAAAAATTTTTTTTTTTCAATTTATGATTCACACATTTTTATTGTCAGGCAGCCCGCGCGTTTATTCCTCTGAAAATATTCTCGGGTTCGTCTCTGTCTCGTAAGAGAAAACCGACGGGCACGAGGGGATGAATGGAATATGGCGAGGGGGTTGCGTATGTAGGAAACCTGAGGACGACGAGACACACGTGAAGGTAACAGACGAGACGAGGTGGCTGTGACAGCCTGGAAATTACTACTTGACGACGCATATCTCTCAGCTCATGTTCCGTTCTGTTCCGCTCTGTTCTCATACTAGGTTCCGTACCCTGTTCCATGCTGTTCCGTTCCACGGAGTTCCACATTATATGCCACGAGTTCAAACTACGATATGAGCCCTACTGTTCTCCAGTCAGGGAAATTACACACACACATGAGAAACGTGCATCTGTCATTTGGAACTACCTTGGCTTCGTTAGCATAGTACATTGCGGTACAGTCACACATATAAAATTAAAATTGACAAGTATTGCTGGACCACTGGACATATATATATATATATATATATAGAATCCGTTGGCTCCAACTGAAATTTTCGAAATTCCAAAAGTGCCTGATCAGGGGCTGAGTAAAGGAACGGTGCTCGTTTTGCGCCCCGTCGGACACAAACGTGGGTTGACGTGGTCGCGGCTACCGGATTTCACCCCTGGCTACACTCTCCGAGTCGCCCCGGCTCTCCCCCTGTACCTTTGCCGCCATTTGATCTGCCCCCGATAGTCAGGAGACGCAACTCAGCCGGAATATCTCCGGTCTGGATGTACCGCTGCATGCGGAAAAAAAAAAAGGTATATAGGACCATCGCGTGAGCATCCTTCTGTTTCTGTTAGGATTCCCGACGGAGTTTAGAAAATGCCGCCGTGACGTCGCGACGCTATACACGAACCCGTCGATTCATCAGAACGACAACCGGGTGTATTATAAAAATTTTTGAAAAGAGGGAAAAAATCAAAATTTGTAAAAAAAAAATACAAAAATTCTTGACTAATAATTTCGGGCAGTTGAGTATCAAAATTTTTTTTTTCGTATAATAATAATAATTTTCATATATGTACCTTTAAGTAGTCATACACGTATCTATGCTTACTCACGTACCTTAATCCAATCTTGTCTGCATCTCATATTTATTTAAATAAAAGATACAAAAGATAAGCACCGAATAGAAAATGCCTGACGGAATTCTCTCATTAGTATACCGAACCACGTGATAACTGGTGTTAATCAACAACCAAATGAGCAACCACCCCTACACTCCTTATCAGTAAGAAATTTTCAACGATACATTGCTACCCTTTGAATTTTCATTGCTGAAAGGTATCACCCTATCACCCTGTCCCACATCACCCATCTGACACGGCTATGACCGAGTTTAGAATTTTAAGGTCTCAACTCCAAAATCTACCCTTAACACATCGAACCACCCCTAACAGCTAGTGACGGCCGATTTATTAAATTTTTTAATTAAATCAAACAATTTTCTATCTGATCCTCGGTGACGAAATTATGAATCATGATTTTTGATTAGTGTCAAAATTTGAAAAAAAAAATTTTTTTCTGCAAAATCAGTCTACCGAGTTAAGTCCTTGTTTTACTGAACACAAATAAAGGACAGGGTTGCGTGCCGCGCGAAGCGAAGTCTACTTGATTACAGAATGGACGATAGGATCTGACACTGGGGCCATTTGCATGGCTATCAAGATGCCGCTTATGTATACGTATACCATATAGATATAGATGATCGTATAAGCAATGTATCCACTAAGCAATGTAGTGTACCCACCCTTGGCCAGTGAAGCCTATTAAAACGAGTGACCAATTTCGTTCTGATTTACGCGCTTTTATTCCGGCTACGTTATTTATCGCCTAGACCCTCCGGGACGGCACGTGGTGCACCCGGAAAGCTTCGTTACGGTACTGCCCAGGCACGTACTTATACGAGTCTTCCGTGAAAGAGGGCCCGGGGTCTTGGTAAAAAGGCTGGATAAAAAGTATAAAAAAAAAAATAAAAGGAGAAGATGAGAAATACAGTGCTGTAGGATTTACTTGTTTTACGTGTGTTTCCTATGTATACGCCTGGCGCAAGGTACATTGGTACGATTTGACTTTTACCAGAGAAACCTGTACTATTCTCACTGGGCAAATACATTGCTGTATTCTTAACTGGATACGAGTACAGGATTGCTCGGTATTGCCGCCATCCAAAGTATTCAGTTCGCTTTTCTATTGTCGGCGCGAATAGGGGATGAAAAAGAAATATAAAAAAAACTTCTTCCAATTCATGACCTCACGGGGTCCAGTAGGGTCCATTCTTACAGGTCGTCTACACGGGACAATTACTATGCACTTGTCATGCTAATCTATACTAGGGAATTTCGCGCGTGTTCCTTTCCCGGTGCTATTCTTACGGTTACTCGTTTTCTCACTAGATGGACGTTTCTAGGGGAAAAAATAACATTGGCATGTAAATTGGATTGAAAAATTTTTTTTTTTTTTTACATATACAATTATTTCGGACACTTTTTTTTTACATGTCTGCATGTATAACGCGGGTACCATGTGCTCTGCTAGAACGGGAATAACGACTCGATCCAGAGAAATACGTAGATTTGATCTCGTTCTCAGATTATCGAAGCGACAGACTAGTTTTCAGACTAGAATCTGGCACGCTCTGATTTCCATACAGGAAGCACTGTAACAAGAAACCACCCTCCGTTCCTCCATTGCTGCTCCACAACCCTCTCGTGCTCTCTTAGTCATTCTCATCTTTTGGACCAGTCTCTCCTTTTTTATTACGTCACTCCCTCGGAGCCCCAGGACGCTACGGAATAGAGCTTAGTCTTAGCTTATCCTGGTGTATTATTACCTCTCCTCTCTTGCCAGGTATATTTTAGAGATTCTCTCTCTCTCCTCATCTCTTTTGCTCCAGCAGTAGCCTTGGTCTTCTCTCTCTCTCTCTCTTACCTCGTATAGCTATGCCCTTACTGTTATTATTATTATCGTTAGTTGTAACGCTGTTACGCACAGTTGCTGGTACTTTTGACCAGTCGGTTTGGTTTTGCTACCCTCACCACTACACACTCCCCTACTTACGTCGGGGCGGTTTTAAGGGTTCTCAATACGCTTTGTACATTGACATAAAATTGAATAAAATACTTCGGGCAGGGTAAATAAAAAAAATATTACCCTTCACTCGTACAAAATTTATTCGGAACATGATCTACCCTTGTTTGAGTGTCTAGTAACATTTGTGTTGCGAATTATAATATTTTTTTCAAAATTTCGATATTGCATGTACTAATTTAATATTCTTGAGCAAAATTCACCATCTGTACAGTCACACGGATTTTAGGTTATAATAAATGTTTCCTAGTGATAATTTCAACAGTGAAATTCCCTAGCATCCAGAATGAACGAAGATCCCAATCGATATTAAATTCCTGAGGAAATGAGGATCTCTGAACGTAATCCGGGTAGGGCAGAAGCAGGAGCCGTTCAGGCAGGATCAAGTAAGGGTGGGGCTGAGAGCACAACAACCCATCCTGTATATTCCTGGACAGGATCGCCCAGGTGCATACGGTGCGAGAAAACAGGGGTACCACAAGGTAAAGGGGGGGCATAGACCTCTCCCCCCGCCAAAAGGTGGGGTCCTGACTAGTTCAGCTAAGGTTAGGGGTACACAGGGGGAACCCAAGGGAGCATAAGGACGCTGCTACCTGAGTCCTGTCGACCCAGGATCCTCTCTTCCCGGTAAACTCCTGGGCGCCCAACTGTCTACCGATCCTAAGGATCCTCCGACGTCGCGTTCCCTCAGAAACCCCCCTTGTACCTTTACTACCAACTACTACTACCTGGCTACCGTTAGAGGTTCTCATCCGGTCTTCCTTAAAAAAAAAAAATTTTTTTTTTTTTTTTTTCCTTTCATCTTGCAACGATCCGCCATCGCGATACTCTTCACGAATTCCATCGGTAGTCCTTGTACCCTGGTCTTACTGCATTCCTGGCAAATTGATCCATAGCGACGTTCTGTCTGATCCGTCAGATCTCCGGCAGATCCTTCAGGTCTTCCTTCGGCATAAACATTACTTCGCTACGGAAACGCGCTTCACGTTCTACTCGTCTATCTTTGCTTACTCGCTGGCAAACATGCGGACGGAGATGAACCTTCGGCTTCGTGTAAACTCGGCTACTGGTCTTACGACAGAAACTGTCGAACGGGAACTTACTTTGTGTTCCGTGTTAATATTTGAACGGGCGATGTTTGTCACGTCAAACAGACCGCCGCTTGAGCGACGATGACACCGTTGACACCTTTGTCTTGGATTTTTAGACGACAGTGTAAGCGTGCCTTACGTCGGATATGAAAAATATTTTTAAAAAATATTTTTATCGAGACCCTGAAAAGGATTTTTTGGGTTAATTACTTATATATAATTTACGACAGGACCCTTGGGTCCATTTTTGAAAAAAAAAAATTGGGAAAAAAAGGAAACAAGGGTAGACCTATTTTTAAGACGTCCCGAATATTCTCCCTGACTAAAATCCACGAAATCGAACGAGCGTGCCAGGGCAAAGAATTTTGGAATTTCGAGGGTCCGCCGCGCGATACACAGAAATACGATGAATTTATGATAATTAGAAAGTGGGTCGACGCAGACGCAACAAAAGCCGCCGTGACTTTAGACACGGTACTGACACGCCGCGGTCCCCTTTTTCGCATATTGTAAACTACTCGGCGCGTTAGCATAGCGACGCTACGATTTCGTCCGTACGACGCCATGAATATTTATCACGAAAAACTTCATTACCGACGGAGCAGAAGGCATGAAAAACGTAACTCTCGAAACGAAAGACAAGGATCAGCCCTGGGATCTTAAGGGATGTAAGAGCAACTGACGAAAGGGTTAAAGGTCAACTGTTGAAAGAATATTGCTCTACAGGTATCTCCATCTCTATCCCACTTTCTCCCAGACACTAAATCCATCTCAGCACAGTAGACGCATAGCGAGAAAGCCACGACAAAGGCATCCCGTGCAAATAGACAACCTGTCCCATATATGTGTGACGTAAGCGAAGGGAGTCTCCTGGTGCCAACTAAATAGAATTTTACACCTAGCACTACAGGCTTGACATCCTTCAGCATCAAAGCCACCATTACGAACAAGTTCCAACGTTTATAAATAAATTAGACAATCGTCAATCACCATTGTCCACGAACCCCTTTCCAAGTGAATAACCAACCCGAAGGTACAAAGGATCAGCCACGAGATGTCACTGTCGATCAGGTCCATATAGAATCTTGAAGTAGATTTAAATAAAGTCACCTGTTGCCATGACTACCCCATATAACATCCCAAACAATGAACCGCACGTGATACACAAAATATCATAGACATAATACAAAAATATCAAAGATAACAAAAATTAAGGATATCCAACTCCAAGTTTTTTTTTACAAATTTTTACCCCCTCTGGTCATTATCCAGGATCCGTCGGGGGTAGCAAGGCGTAAGATCAGCTCGATCTATATATTACTCGATATATCTATACGTATTGGGGAGATCTGAAGAAAACCGACGGAGCCTCTGAAGTGGATGGAGGAGGTGCTCGTTGTGGCAGTGATGATGGTGGTGAAGCTCGGAGGATCGAAACTTCTTTGTCCGCTTCTGATTTGGCTTCCGTAGTAGTGGCCTCTCCTGGTAGGATAGAAGACAAGAACACTGCACGAAGAGGGATGAAGTATTGGTGGCGGGGGGGGGGGGTGGGAGGGAACGGTCGAGTGAGTGGGGGGGGATTGTAAAAAAATAGGGTGCGAGAGAGAGGGAGATTCGTTCAAGAGACTCGGTGCCTAAGAGGGTCCTTCAGAAACCTCGCTGTATATACCGTCGGCTAGATTCTCATATTCGCGAGCTTTATAGATTTATTCAGATAGCGGGAGGAAGCTTGTGTTCCTCTATCTTTGTTATATATATGTGTGTGTGTATGTTTATATATATATATATATCAGTTATATTGAATGTATAGATATATTGGCTGCTCCTCTCGATACGCCAGACGTACTGGCTTTACCATGTCATGTATATATATATATATATATAGATAAAAATCCAATGGAGTACAACAGCATCGAAGTACTCGATGCCGGGAAAAAAATTTGTTATCCAATAGGAATATTTATACGTGACGTAATATAAGTACCGGGGATGTAAATTGGGATAAAAAATATTTTTCACGAAGACGGTACTGTGGTTTGTTGTATTGAGGAAGGAAATAGTAGCGTCTATGTGTTTCTTGCAATGCGCCATGTTTTTTGATCAGGATCAATCGATTGTGAATTTAATGAAATAATTCGTGGATTTGTGGTATATGAAAATTTTGATAAATTACATTAGTCGAGCGTCCCTCGTGTGGCCGCCTGTACGTTCATTGAAATCGTCGAACGCTTCTGGTAACTGAAATCTCAGCATCCACCCTCCCCCACTCTTGGTTGGTGGCTGCAACAACCCCTGGTTCCTTTATTGTCCTCCCTCTTTGTCCCACGATACTTGTATGTCTCCTTCTCTCTTTTTTCGCTCTACTCTTTTCATCTCCTGTGACCAACCCTCGTGCCTCGTGTGCTGGTCGGGGGGCGGGGGGTGCGGCTGCAGCTGCGTACCGCGACCAGGTGTGCCCTTTCTAGGCCCGCTTGCAATGCTCCCGCAAGGGTAGTTTTTCTGCGATTTGCCAAACAGACCGAATATGGTCTCGTCTCGTCATTATTAACCAATGGCGGACGTGAAAATGAATTTTGAAAATTTTTTTTATTGAATTTTTATTTATTTATTTTTTTTTTTCATACTTTATATAATAATAATATTTTTAATACTGTCGTTTCACTTGGCATAGTATGGAATTTTATTGGACCCCAAATAGGTTGGGCACTGTGTTAGGGCTGCTTTCATGAAACTGCATATGTGACTAATGCGTACTAGCTTTGTGCCTAACCAGTCTATCTAAAGCTACCTGTACGACTGTGCATTAGAAATGTGGCGGTGGAAAAGGAAATTACGGAAACGACGAGCCTGCCGATATAACGATAAGCGAATCTGGTTAACATCGTCACGCCGTCATCATTTCCACTTCCAGTTCCACTTCCAGTTTCACTTCCACTTCCGTTACTGATTTTTTCATCATTCTCGCTCTACCTTTTTTTTTTATTTACACTCCGGAGGCCTCGCCTAAAAATTCAACCTAGCCCATGCTTTGCGTCACTCGTATAGATGATTTACACGTTTTTATCGAATTTAGAGATTTTTTGTAATCTTTTATTAATTTATTTTTCGTATGTCGGATTTTACATGAAAAATATATTTTTTAATTTTCGATTCAGATCGTTGCTATGTTCATCGAAACTTATTCCGGAATCTATATAAATTCTCCGGAAATCACGTCGAAACGTCATAGTCAGGGATCCGTGGATCGTGCGAGCATCATACCGCTCGGCTGAGCATGTTTCCCACCTGAAACGGAAGTAAGGTTCCCCCTGCAGAGACAAGCCTACCGGAACACCGGAACCGGAAGGGCGCGGAACCTCCGCGTCTGGACGAACATACACGGACTCGCACTGATTCCCTGATGACAGGACGAAGCCATGTTGTTGCTGATTAGAAATTTTTTATCAGTGACAAGTTCAGTGAAAAAATAACTATCTTTAACGTATCTACCTGTAACGTTAAAAAATCGTTATCTCTAACGTATTCTGATTAATGGTAAAGGGTTGAAGGAAGCTTGACTGGTAGCATCGCTATTGTGAAAATTGACTTTGCAACCTACCGCATTGCGGCCTAAACAAGAGGCCACCATTAAGCCAAATGACTCGAGCGTGAACGGCTCGTGATTAAAAGGGCGATTTATTATTGGGATAATTTGAGAATTCGTATTTTATTATACACTTATTTATTAGCATCAAATCTTTCGTATAATTTATTTCCACTGTCTATTAATCTTATACGAAAGATGCTAATTATACGTTGTATTATTATTTATTATAAAAAATATCGATTTTAATAGTTTTTAATAATTATTATAAATATTGCCTTTTTTTTTGACTTGTCAAGTATATTACGTCAAAAAATCTCAGTACTGACCAGCAGTCTCGTTTTCATGGGAATTCGAGGGTGCAGGTGAACCAGCCTTAATTAACATGACGCGCCGGTATTCTATGGGAAATCCAAGCAGCACCTGCCAAAAGCTTGACTCACGTGGGACTCCATAAGAATCACAGCTCCTGCCGTATCGTTGAGGTTATGGGAACATAGTCTCGTGTACTGGTTAAGTACTGTCATTACCTAAGGAACATGTTGCTTCCATAATACATGAAATTACATGTTGGATCGAAAGTCTCGTACGAGCTCGACTGTTCGCCATGTTATTTTACAAATGACGTCAGACAATTATTTCATGAGTTACAAAATTTTTTTCTAACCTATACATTTTGTATACAAAGGGATGTGTTGGATCCGAATGAATTTTTCTCTATGATATTCAACTATATTCGATATTCAACTTCAACCTATACAGACTTGACAATTAACTGTATGAGAAAAAAAAATGGTCCGACAACAATAAAATCCAAGCAAAACCATTTTCGTCTGGATAATTGCCAAGTTATCAGTTCCAGGGGCCAATTTAACATTGACAACGAATAAACCCCGTCGATTTCGAGTTCGATATTAACTCGGAATTTCCAATTTTAAAACAGCTTTGATCGATGTCCCGTTGACAGGTAGAGCAAGGCTTCCAGTTTTCAAGGGTGGGTTAGCGTAGGGGTGAGATTGCCCTGTCACCTTGACAAATGGTCCGAGAGCCAGAGGTACCTAGTGGAACGCGAACCGTGGAACCACGGGGGTGGTTTATATCACCTTAGAGAACCAACCCCCCACCCCCATCTGTACACTCTCACGACACCCCCCAAAGACGCTAGCATTACGTAGCAAGTTCACGTGAACTACCCACTCTTCCCTCAATTTCATCCCCATCACAACCCCTAATGATTAGTCATTAACTATTGACACACCCTGGCAAATAACCTTGATACCACAGACAATTGTTACAGTTATTCAACATGGCAGATCTACAAGATTTAACATCAGACTGAAAATCACCTGAAATTATATATTTTTATTAAATTTTATATTTCTTCAATAATGTGTGTATTTTTATAACGCGAAAAATTTTTGCGTTACCAAATGGAATTTCAAAAAAAAAAAATTTATTAACTAAAATAAAAATATAATATACCGTCGCTACGTGCTAACACTGAAAGAGTAAAAGCCTCAGCTAACATCCATTTCTTCGTGATCTAATGGCCGATACGAAAATTATGTCCGGAGGACACGTGTCGCTCATGGAAATCGCCTTAAATTTGTTCCATTATCAGTGAATGGCTGTCGCCTAGAAAAAAAAAAAAGAAGCAAACCTAACAAGCTCGTTACTTAACATTAATGCACGTTCAGAAAATATTTTTCGAATTACCTGTCAGAGTTATATATATATATATGTATATATTTTTCTTACATTCCTTTTTTGAATACCATTAATATAACGGGTGACAAATATAACGAGCTCGTTACTCACCGCTAATGCCTAAAAACACACTTAGAAAATATTTTTCAAATTGACTGTTAGTTAAAAAAAATTTTTTATCCCTTCTCTCGGACTTCTTTGTTTTCTTGGGGGGGGGGGGGGGGGGGGGGGGGGGGGGGGGGGGGGGGGGGGGGGGGGGGGGGGGGGGGGGG